>JAADXH010000545.1:0-20571 GCA_023337595.1 Globisporangium camurandrum
CAATGACGTCTCCTGCAGCGAGACGGCGATTGTGCTCCACAATCAAGTCGTTCAACTCGCCAGCCATATGAAGCGCGCGCATGTGCTTCAGCACGGACTGCGATCCTTGTGCCGATACCTTGCGCTGCGTGAGGAAGTCGACGACGTTACGCTCTGCCATTTCGCCCAGCGACATCACCATGTCTCGATACGCCGCGTCGTCATCGCGGAGGACGTAGGCAGCGAGGAACAGCTTCATGTAAGCTGCTATAATCTTTGCGTCTGACTTACGCTGTTTATCGCCTTGCGCATCCCACAGACGCGGCTCGCGGCAGTACCAGTCGTACCACGTCTCGCTCAGCGCCGTTGCGGGAGGACGCTGTCGCCGCTTTGCCGGAGAGCTGTCGTCACCGCGTTCCACCGTCGCGCGCTTGCGCTGTCGATGCTCTCCCGTGCTCACGTGCGCCTTGAGCACATTCAAGCGCTGCTCTTGCTGCTTGGCGAGGCTCATCAGGTGGTTGATAACGGTAGCTTGGTGCCGAATAATCTTTGCTCGTCACTCATCTCATTTGTCTCGACTTTTTCATTGCTTCGTGACTCTTTTTGCGCAAGTGCAGCTCGCGACGCAACGATATGTGATGGCCACGCCAGCAGATCGGCGAGTGAGCACTGCGGATCGAGAGCGCACTGCTCGAGACGCTGGACGACAGGGCTGTGCAGGTGCTCCTGCTTCAGCTGCGGGTAGTGTTGCAGCACGTGCGAGGTGAGAACGTCCAGCACGCGCCCTGAGACGCAGAAGCGAGCGGACGACATCTTCCAACTGGTTGCGAAAAAGCGCTCCTGCACTGCGGCGATTCGCTCGCGCGTCTGTGCGTCGAAAGCCGCAGGGCCACCAAGAGGTGCGTGCTCACTCGGCTACCACCCGCTTATCACCTTGGCTATCTTGTGGTCTTCTGTGCGCGTGTTGAAGACGTTGTTAAACGCTTTGTTGGTCGTGCTCACGTTCCAGGCACCCCTGCCGAAGATCCAGCGGTCCTGCGGATTCGCGCACGCGTTCGCGTGCTGCGCCCCACCGCGCCTGAACGAGTGAGAGGTGAGCTGCTCCATGAAACCGGCAGAGCGCGCGATGAGGTCGAGAAGCCTGTTGACGTGGCTGTGAATTGCGAGGGGAGTTGAGGAAGATGTGACACGAGGCTCGAGCGTGGCCGCCGCTGTGCCAGGCGAGTCAAGCAGCTCAATAAGCGGTGGTTCGTCACCGAGAGCCAGTTGCGTCGGTGCTGCCTGCGTGGGAAGGTTGCCGATCAGGTCGCCTGACGGCGCCGTCTCGCCAAAGCAAGTGCGATAGCTAGGAGCGGGTAGGTGGCATCGTCAGCGTCATGATAGAGAGAGAGCCCTTGTTCTTCACTCGTTTTCATGCGTATAATGCGAACAAAGAACACATCTCCTGCATCAACAGACCCGTTTTGCTTGCGTACGTGCGTCACATCAGATGCACGTCCAAACATGTACCACAGTAAAGCAAGCAAACAAGCATCATGGTAATCACTTGACATGCTTGCATTTGTATACAAATGTATCATCATGCGTCGCAAGCCACCCTTGGTGCATGCAGCGGCCTTCTTCACGAAGCCGCCACCCTCGCGCTTGAGGCAAAAGCTCTCGAGCGTGCGGCCCACTTTAAGCAGCTTTGCCTCAAGCGCTACACGGTGTTGAGGGAACATATCAAGCAACCAGTGCTTAGCCTGACGATAGTACTGCATGCACGGGTGTCTCGCGAGCTGCTTGCCCGCCTTGCTTTCACTGAACGCCAAATACATTCCAAACTTATCCATGGCAGACAAAAACACCCGCCCACTTGCGTCATTGGAAACGCACTCACAGACATACACAAGCTCAACATTCTCTGCCTTCAGGAGCCTTGTGAACATCTTCACAGATGTTGCTCGGGCGCGCTTTAAGTTACCTGGCGCAGGTCATCAAGACCCATCGGTGTTGGAAATCGAGCAAATATGAGAGTGATATGGTTTTGGCTTAATATTTGCATGGACATACAAATATTTTCAGACTGATTCCGACATCATACGTCAGAATAAATGGCTCACTGTAGTTACTTAACCCTGACGGCTGTAATTTGTCAATTATGATCCCAAATAAATATCTGATTGGTTGCCATTGCTATAAAACACCGGATTGGGCAATTCCATGGATACAATATCTAAGTGAGGTCGGATATGCGGTGACATTCATCTATATCGTATTCGCTTTAAAGTTTGCCACGTTCAGGAGCAGACAAAAGTTGTGAACTTGCACGACGGATCGGGCACACGAACAGGCGTCATATATTCATGTACGTCGCGTGCACTGCATTTTTTGGGGATTTTCAAATGACAACTTAGTTGCTGTTTTTGTTTGTTTATATTGTGGCACGTTGCACTTGAAATCTTAATTGTCAACGTGTTAATTGCGTAAGCGAAACAGTTTCGAAGAAGAACGTAACATACACCACCACTAATCTTATATTTCGTCAAATGATTATTTCGAGCAGATCTTTAACTACTTCAATCGACATGGTCCCGACGGACGCGGCTTCCCGCGGTTCGTTTGTGAACGTATCCTCCCATATTCATGACGAATGCGTGGGAGTTCGTACAGACGCACAACCCACCCCACGATTCGTCTACCCTGGTGCTAAAGACATGAGAACTGCACTCGTCAAAACCTAAGACAAACCCTAAGACAAACCCTAACTAATTTGGGTATGTGCTTGACCATCTGGTCGCGTTTGTAGAAGTTGTTATTTTAGTAGTTTTTAAAAGTAAGTTTAGAAATGCACAGAAGATAGACTAAACCTAGTCCCCACATTTTGATAAGTACGAGAGCTAGAAAAACCATATCTGAGCAAAACATTTTTTATGACAAGATCAGTTCTTATTCAGATCGTATACAAAATGCAGGTGTCTTAGAACGCGACGAAACTACCTCATAAAAAATAATACATGTAAATATACCTTTGCCGTAAACTGGAGAGTTAAATAGTTTACCACAACGATTTACCTTGCAAGATATTTAAAGCCACATATTAACCATCAAATACTGCCATTTCAACAATCCATTATAATTACCATGTAAATATGTATTTAATCATCGACCTTTTGCTATGCGACATGCATCCTTGTAATGCTTTATGAATGTCTGTCGATTGCATTAGATTGACAAGGGCGCAAACCACCAAATTTTGAGCTTGTCATCAACCAATCATGATTGCGGAAACCAACCCGTCATAAGCACGTCACCAACTTCTGCGACACTGCTGTGCTAAACTATTTGTTGTCTGAAGCAGGACCTGGTTGGGCAGTGCGTGCGCCAATCGGCCAAGTCATTTCTGTAGCTCTTTTGTATCATCAGCCTCACATATCTTCTCTCGTCGTCCGGTGTGGATCAGTATCATGTCGTTCTTGTGTTTACATTTGAGTGCTCGGTGGTCTGGCTTTGGTGTGTTTCATAGTGACAGCGAGTGAACGATTCCAATCCCATTTGCATCCGAACCAATTGGATAGTCCAAGTGTTCAGTTGTTTCCATATGTCACCGAACTACGCGTGTGCAATTGTCTTTCTGTATCAGTGTGAGTCTGGGCATGTAGTTCAAGCGTTTCGGTTTTGCCGCTTGCGAGTGCATATCCTTCCGGCCCTAGTAGTAAAACACCACTTCCAACCCTCTTACCTCCCGATCGCTGGTTTACTGGGCTGTTTGAGGTGTGTGTAAGTTTGTACGATTGAATACATTAGACTAGCTAGTACATACATCATATGAACCTGTACCACGCTTGGACCGGACGTTTGCTCGACCTCTTCGTGTGAGGTCGCTCTTCTGCCCGGTTCGAGTTTGTGTAGACATGTGCATACGTGTCACGTACCCACACTCGAATTTCTCGAACCCTAAGCTGGTATTCACATTGTAGAGAACGTCTGACATATGGAGTGTCTTACATTGCGTTGAATACCACGTGAGAGTACTATGCGATCCGGCCCGACTTCTGACTTGTCGGCAACTGAGTCACAAGCGTGGTGAAGATTGATTACCACATCCGCAATACCATCCCGTTCCGATCTCGAACTACTTGTTCTTCGGACACTGAACATTCGTGTCGAGCGCTGGAATTCCAAACTTCTTCGCCTTGGGGCTTAAACGAATCAGGTAGTGTACGATAAGATCGAAGTCGCTGTCTTCCGACGGCAACTCTGTTAAACGTCGCCGAACAAATTGCGGAATTGGCTCAGTACTCGTGTAATATACATCCATGTCTTCAACCTTGTACGTCGAATCGTTCTCCTTCTCTTTTTCTTATAAAAATCCAGCAGTGCTGTAAGACTGGCACGACGCTTTTAAATGCTGCACTGGCTGCTTGAGATTAACTGTTGACATCTGAACGATTGTCAAGTCGCCGATTTCGCCCGAGTGGAGACTGTGCGCGTGCGACGGCTGACTTGGCTGGTATTCGTCGCCAAATGTAACAGAAGACGCACTCGATGCATCAGTCGAGGCTGTAACAATGCGAGCAAGCGTAGCAGCTACTGAAGATACATATGGCGATGCACCACTGCTCGTTTGGTGCGATGTTGTGTCGGCGATGCAGATCACCGAACAGGAGATCGCACAGGTTCCACACACACGCGCTTGCTGTGACGATCATTGCGCAACTGATCGAGGATGAACGTGAGCATCTCGTTGTACGCTTCGTCGTCCAAAATGTTCTCGGTTTCTGTGACACTATCAAAACACACGAAACGTGAGGTGTCGCAGATGCGTTAGGTTCGTAGCGATTTAGAGCAAGTGCTTCGACAAAAACAACCTTGTCATCGCTCCGCGCCATTTATTGATAGCGTAAACGTTACAGTACACATCAGTCATGAATGTGTTATTGACGAGTTTAGATTGCGTCAAGTACAAGTATGTCTAAAGCATACCCAACATACACATCGCACTATCTATTCAGTGTACCACGAGTCAATATGTCCAAGCGGAATAGTTGTAGCCATGCCACGGTGTCGACAATGCGCGAGTGCATGACGGCACGGCAGCTGCATAGACATTGCGAAGTCGCAGTCGCACTTCCAATCAAGAAGCGCAATCGATGCTGGTGGTTGTTAGGCTGAGCAATGACGAGTCCATCTTCAACCTCGCCTTCGTACATGTATTTTGCATGCTTCATCAATGCCGTTGATACAGAGGCTCCACAGCTTCAGCAGCAAAGTGCGTCGTCCAGTGCAACACGCCCTTCACCACCTCGTCGTACTGCTGGCTCGTAAAACTACCGAACTTGCTGCGACTCGCAAAGTACTTGCGTTGGCGAAGACGATCTTTCGCAAGCTCCGTCTCGCATTCAGCCAAGCTGCTTGTGCACGTCACACCGTTCTTAAACTTCTTAAACCACGACACGATAGGGTCGTTTGTGTGATTGCAGAAGTGCGGCAGCTTCGCCCAATGGCGCATGATTCAAACGTCTGGAGATGTGTGCCAGTTGCAGGCTATGTACTGGATATGTGGTGGACACTTGAGCTGGTCACACTTTGCTGGTTGCGCGCTTCGCTACGCCTCGTACGTGGTTTCGCTCGACGCATATACCATTTAGCGCACAATGTGCCCCACCGACCGCGTGTCCTCTTGGACAACTTGCCCATCTCCGGACACCTGAGTTCCTTCTTTCTGCGTTTGATTTCGTGGAAGTGGCAGATGAGGATCTGTATTTCCAGGAACGTTCGTTGCAGCACACGGATCTCCTGCATGTCTTTGTCGACGACGACGACGCGCAGAAACGACCACCGATATGGATTCGCGTGCTTGAAGTGTTGCACTGCGCGTTCGATGTGCCAATTAGATTTCGAAACCAACATTGACTGTTGAGCGGCTTGGTCACCACCAAGATGGTCCATGATAATGAATGTGCTTGTCTGGTAGATGTACCTGATCGTACATGCCACTCAAACACGACAAATGGGATCAGTCATGTAAATAAAAGTCACATCAGGCACGAGTTTTGCTCAAATCGAGAGCAAATCGTGATCACATTGTGCACAAGTCATGCGACATACCGGTTTATTTTGTGGGTACAGTCGATAAGCAGCAGCTCCAAGAATCCTCCATACATGTCTCGCATGTGCTTTGCCGACATCGACTACACGCCTATCTCTCCTCCTGGGAATTCTCCATTCATCACGATGCCGAACGAGAACTTTTTCATAACGGCCTTGACTGCATTCGCCGTAGCTTCGTCGTCGTCACGACTCGTGACCGATTGGCTGTGCGTACTAAAGTTGTTGTCGACATCACGATGTAGGACTTTAACGTTCTGGTCCAAAACGAAGTCGTTGATCAGGGAGCGCTTCACACCGTAAGTGATTGTCTTCTGCACGACTGCATCCTGTACAAATTATAATAAGAGTCAGTGGATGGCCCAGGATGTATACATTCCTGAAAAACAACCACACGTACCTCGATAATGCGGTTGCTGGAGTACACCACGATTATATCTTGGTTGATGGGGTGGTTGTGCAGAATATTGGGCGTGGAGAACGCACAGCATCCACTTCAACCTACGTTGAAAAATCATGACGACGAAACGAAACTCACATTTCTTGCTTAGTGTGCGGCGTTTTGGACATTTGCAAAACCTCCTCTCCTTCTCAAGCCATCCGTGTGGGCAAACGTAGGCACGTTTGAAGATCTTCGACGAATCAGGGTACATAACGGATTTGTTCACTTCACCCTACTTCGTCATCACCGAACGCCTGTTCTTCTAAGCGCAACTGAACGTACAGCACATCGATAAGATCCGCAACGTGCGCTTCTCATAGTCCTTCAAATACTCCTCAAACGCTTCCGAATCTAATGCAACATCGCCAGCGGTCCAACCGACACTTTGAACGGCAGGTTTCACAACTTTCCTGGTACTGAAGCAGGCACGGGCACGTCATAGACGGACGAGTCATGGATGGACAAGTCATGGACGTGCCCAGGACAGTTGTGGACTGAGTCGAACGTGGTGTTGACTCGCGCGAGGTTGACAGGCGAGAAGTCGTCGCAGTGACTTTAAGGCGAGCGTGCACTGAGCGTTTGTTACTTTCACCCGATCTCGGGAAGTTCGTTTCGTCATCGTCTGCGGCATCGCCGTCGTACGCGACTTGGGTTACTTTGTCTTCGTTGTGCTCGTACTCCGAACCACTGGACGCATCATCGAGATCGCGTTGTGTCGTCGCCTTGCTGGCGGCCTTGGCTTAATGTAGTAACAGGCTGCTTTTGAATCCAGCAATTCTTGTATGCGGAAAAATCGCTCGCCCTTTTGATCATGTATCCTCCATGACGCGCGCTCAAACAAGATCGTAAACAAGATCGCATATATTTGAACGCAAGTATGCACACAAATAAGAGTGAGTCACATAATGATTCGACATCGAGCGAACAAGAACTCACACAAACAAGATAACGTTTGGCATCACAGCACAGACATTCACACGGCGAGCGTCACACGCAGACATACACACGTAGCAAGCGTCACACGCACACGCTTACACGCACATTCATACACGCACACGCAAAACGCGCCAAGTCGAACGCAGCAACGGCTCTTGGGTATTTCGCACAGCCGTTCGCATATGCGTGACCGCGTCCACAATAGTCCAGATCACGTTCCTGATTCGTCCATGTCACGAACAGAAGGCGAAGCGCTCACTAGCGAAAGGGATCTACGCATCAATCAGATCTCGTATTCAAACACAAACATCTCACGCACCTATCTGCTAGCCTTGGTCTCGCTTGTCGATTCGTGCGCGATACGTGGGCTCGCGATGTCTCGATCGCACGACTAGTGCGCAAGTTTGCACACGTGCATGCCAGAGTGTGGAAAAGGCAGCAGCATACAAAACTCAAGTAAAACGCACATAGTGTACCGGTCTAGTGCTGCGAGTGGTCGACGGAATTGACTCGCAAATTCCTCGGTCGCAATGCGTTTTGCTGCTTATTCTCGTTTCTGTATTTATTTTACATATCTGAGGTTAGAGATATATGTTTGTTAGGAAGAGAAAACATATCAGCTGTTTTGTGGATTCACTCTGCAATAAATGATAAACATGCACGGGTCATGTTTGGAATCCTGTTTTAATTAGCATACACAAAATCATGAAGATAATATTAAACACACAATCATGATGTAGCGTTCCGTTAAAAATACCAATCGCCGTTCCGTTATATATTGCCGACACAGTACGGTATCAAAACGAAAACACTGGCGGCAAATTCAAGAGCAAATCGGTTTGCTGAACGAACGTGTTCGAGAGGATCTTCGTTGCCGCTGCTGTTTGTCGCCGTCCGCTCTTCATCACCTCCTGACTGCGTGTGCGTGCGTGCGACCCACCTTATATACACACAGTGCTACGTCGTCCTCTCCAGCCGAGCGCAAACCAACAGTATCAGCAACACCAGCAAACAGCAACCCCATCCGGTACGATGCACTTGCTCAACCTCACGCTGCAGCCACCGTCTGGAATCAACCTCGCAGTCTATGGCAACTTCACTGGCGCCCAGGCACAGGAGTTTGTCGTTGCGCGCGGGAACGTGCTGCAGTTGCTGCGGCCGGACGAGACTGGGCGACTCGAGGTCGTGATCTCGACCGAGGTGTTTGGTGTGATCCGGTCCGTGCGGCCATTTCGGCTCACGGGCGGGACACACGACTACCTCGTGATTGGCTCGGATGCGGGGAAGATCGTCGTCGTCGAGGTCAACACTGCAACGAACCAATTCGAGGAGCGCCAGAACGAGACGTACGGCAAGACGGGCTGTCGGCGCATCACGCCAGGGCAGTACCTCGCTGTGGACCCGAAAGGCCGTGCGATCATGATCGGCGCCGTCGAGAAACAGAAGCTCGTGTACGTCATGAACCGCGATGCGTCGAACCGTCTGACGATCTCGTCGCCGCTCGAAGCGCATCGGTCGCATGCGATCCACTTTGACCTCGTCGGTGTCGACGTCGGGTTTGAGAACCCGATCTTTGCGAGCTTGGAGCTCGATTACGCCGACGCCGATGCTGATCCGACCGGTGCGGCTGTGCGCGACGCAGTCAAGATGCTCGTGTTTTATGAACTCGACCTGGGGCTGAACCACGTGACGCGTCGGTGGAGCGAACCCGTTGCGCGGAGTGCAAACTTGCTGGTCGCTGTCCCCGGTGGGAGCGACGGCCCCGGTGGCGTTCTTGTACTAGGCGAGAACTCGATCGAGTACAAGAACGAGCACCACGCTACGCTTGCGTGTACGCTCCCGCGCCGTCTTGGCGAACAGCGCAACGTGTTGATCGTCAGTGCGGCGACGCACAAGCAGCGCGATTTGTTCTTTGTCTTGTTGCAATCGGAAGTGGGCGATCTGTACAAAGTGTCGCTCGACTACTCCGGCACTGTCGTCCAAGAGATCAAAGTCCAGTTCTTTGATACGGTGCCAGTTGCGTCATCGTTGTGCATTACGAAGACGGGTTTATTGTTCTGCGCGTCGGAGTTTAGTAATCACTACCTGTTCCAATTCTTGAGCATTGGCGACGGCGACAACACGGCGACGACGTCGTCGCTCTTTATCAACGATACAGCAACGGAACCGACGTTTGCGCTCCGGAAATTGACGAATCTAGCGATTGCAAGTACGCTACCAAGCTTGGCGCCCGTGACGCAATTGCTCGTCGACGATCTCGCGAACGAACAGACGCCACAGTTGTTTGCACTGTGTGGCGCAAATAGCCGCTCGACATTGCGCGTCTTGCGCCACGGATTGCCCGTAACTGAGATGGCTGCGAGCCCTTTGCCAGGCGTTGCGAAAGCTGTGTGGTGCTTGAAAGCGTCGTATCACGACGCGTTCGACAAATTGATTGTCGTGAGTTTCGAAGACGCGACGCTCGTATTGGAAGTCGGTGAGACAGTTGAAGAAGTGACTGAAACTGGCTTCTTGCGCGACCACGGATCGCTCCTCGTGGCGTTGTTGGAGGACGATTCGATGCTCCAAGTCCATGCAAATGGCATTCGCCACGTTCGGAAGTTCCAACCCGTGACCGAGTGGAAAGCACCGGGCAAGAAAGTGATTGAGAAAGTCGCAGCGAATGCGCGACAGGTCGTGATCTCGTTAGCCGGTGGGGAAGTCATCTACTTTGAATTGGGCTTGACTGGCGACTTGACCGAGCGCGGCAAGTTGGATCTCGGGTTTGAAGTCTCGAGCTTGGACGTTGGTGACGTCCCGGACGGTCGACAGCGGTTTCCGTTCTTGGCGGTTGGGAGTTGGGACAATTCTGTCCGGATCCTGTCGCTCGATCCAAACGATCTGTTTCGTCAAAAGTCGACGTTGGCGCTCACGTCGCACCCGCATACACTCTGCTTTGCACAGCTCCAGAATGAACCGACGACGTCGTCGGACGGCGGAGGAGGTGGAGGATCGACGCAGTCGCTGTTCTTGAGCATCGGGTTGGACAATGGCGTCCTCCAGCAGTCGCAGATCGATCCGATCACTGCGAACTTGACCGACTCGCGCGCGCGCTTTTTAGGGACGAAGCCCGTGAAACTCGCTCGCGTCGTCGTGGATAACAAACGTGCGGTCTTGGCACTCTCGAGCCGTGCGTGGCTGTCGTACTTTCACCAGACGCGTCGGCACTTGACGCCACTGTCGTGTGAGCTGTTAGGAGCAGCGAGTTCGTTCAACTCGGAGCAATGTCCCGGTGGGATCGTTGCGTTGACCGGCGACGGCATGAAGATCTTTACGCTCGAGCACCTCGGCGAGACGTTCAACCAACAGAAGACGAGTTTGCGGTACACGCCACGGCGCGCAGTGCTCCACGCACCAACGCGTCGATTGATCGTGATCGAGAGCGACCACAACGAGTTTGGCGCGGCGTATAAACGCGCACATGGACTTGCGATCCCGGACGTCCAGCAGCAGCAGCAGCCGTCGACGTCGACGACGATGGGGGAGGAGGAGGAGGAGGACGACGACGAAGCGAGCGATGCGCTGTTGATCCCACGTGGTCGCATTCCCGTCGATACGAACAAGTGGGCGTCGTGCATTCGGATCTTTGACCCCGTGTCGAACCACACGGTCGTGTGTGAAGAGCTCGACGTCGACGAACGTGCGCGGAGCCTCGCAACGTGCGTCTTCCACGACCGCGGCGGCGAAGTGTTTGTCGTCGTGGGGACCGTTACGCAGCAGCAATTGCATCCAACGGCGTCGCTGCAAAACGGCAGCAGTGGCGGCTGCTTGCGCGTCTATCGGATCGTCGACGGCGCGCAGCTCGTGCTCGTCCACGCGACGGAGTTGGATGGGATTCCGCATGCGATGTGTGAGTTCCAAGGCCGTTTGCTCGTGTCGGTCGGCAATGCGTTGCGGATTTACGATTTAGGGAAGAAGAAGATGCTGCGCAAGTGTGAGAACCGGACGTTTCCATCGATCCTCGTTGATTTGAAAGCTGCTGGCGATCGCGTGTATGCGTCCGACTTGCACGAATCGTTCCACCTCGTCAAGTACAAACGCGACGAGAACCAGCTCGTCGTGTTTGCAGACGACTGCGTCCCGCGGTTCGTGACGAGCAGCGCGTTGTTGGATTACGATACGATCGCAGGTGGCGACAAGTTTGGGAACGTGTTCATTGCACGCTTACCGTCCGAAGTCTCAGACGAGATCGACAACCCGACTGGGAATCGCATTTTGTGGGACGCGGGGCTCTTGAATGGCGCACCGAACAAGCTCGAACAGGTACGATTCGTGTAGGTTTGTATCTTTGTAGGTTGTCTATAGGTAGGTCTGACGGTCTGGACTTTCTATGTACGATACTGCAGGTCGCACAGTTCCACGTGGGGGAAGTTGTGACGTCGATGGTCCGTGGCTCCCTCGTCCCGGGTGGTATGGAAGCAATTATCTACGCAACCGTGATGGGCCGCATTGGTGCACTCGTGCCGTTCACGTCGCGCGAAGACGTGGACTTTTACACGCACTTGGAGATGTACATGCGACAGGAGAAGCCGCCACTGTGTGGGCGCGATCACTTGTCGTACCGGTCGTACTTTATCCCTGTGAAGAACGTCACGGACGGCGATCTGTGTGAACAGTTTGTGTCACTGAGTGCTGAGAAACAAAAGAGCGTCGCCGAGGATCTCGATCGGACGCCTGCCGAAGTGCTCAAGAAGCTCGAGGATATGCGCAATCGGCTGTTGTAGACAGCAGCTGTAGGAGCGATTGAGAGAGAGAGAGAGAGAGAGTGGAAAGGTCGTCGTTGATTGAGCTAACGAGGATGTGAAAGGGAGAGAGACGTGCGTTGCCATTAGTTCAGGAGACAGCCATACAAAGAGAGACAAAGCGGCAGACACACACTTGTGGTGATGATGAACGGCTCTATAATACCCCCCAAAAATACTGCGCTACGACCTACAACGAGTGCTACAAGTGCTTGCCGGCGTCTGCTGATGCAACGATGTGCGATGGGAACCGCATGCGACGTTCGGTGTTAGGAGGAAACAGTAGCGAACGGACTTCACGAAAGACTTGCTGCAGCACTGCGACGCGTGGACGGAACGTCTGTTTATATTGCAGAGGAGGACGACACATGCATGTGCCATTGCGTCAGTACGTCTGCTGTTGTTGCTGCTGCTACGACTACGATTTGATCCGACGCAGTGAGTGCACTGTATTACCTCGTAGGCGAGCACCATATTTGTGTGGCCTTCGACCATAAATGCGAGGCAGTAGACGACGTCGTTGAACGTGATCACTTCGTTCAAGACGACTGCACAGATGTCGCTCTGATCGATAAACTACCGGCCGTGTACCATTTGCATGCGCGATGAGGAAGGCAAGTACGCATATATGTTGCACATAGATGCAGCGTAACGCACCGTGATGGCAGTGGAGCCATTTCGGCGCTTCTTGACGAGCTTCACGCCGAGCGATGGCATTACGACCAGCGACTCTGGTATTATGCAGATGCAAGCAAGCTGTGTGAGTAATGCATGCCATACAGTAACAGCATTGCATTTGAGCGCTACAATGCACCTTCGGTTATTGCAGCTGCAGCCATTCTGGACGTGAGCACTGCAATGAGCGCAGCAGCCAAGCTGACCCAGAGTGCACTGTGCCATTGCCACACGTGCCACATTGCTGCGCTGGCTGCTGCAAGGGTACCGCATAGCAGCGACGTGTGACTTGTACGTACACTGGTCGGACAGTGCAGTACGAACTCGACTGCCTGGTCGCTGTGCACCTGCACGCGCAAGTCGACTTGCGCGCGCACCATGACGGACCGCACTTAAAGATGCGCGAAAGTGGATAGTTCGCCAAATTAACGAAAATCGTACGTTAGTCTAAATCTATCTATCGTACTTTGTCGAGAAAGTACGAATTCAAAAAAAGGAAACGGACGTTGAAGAGCTAATAGTCGTTACACCCATTCACGCCCATTCACGCCTATTCACGCCTATTCACGCCCATTGACACCCATTCACGCCCACTTTTGGCTGCGCGCCTCTTCACCTTCTACACCCTTTTCAGCCCATTTCGGTCGCTCACAGTCATTCGCCAACTCGTCGTCCAGCGCTCAAGTCTCCGACCGCCAACAACAGCAGCAGCAGCAGCACCAAGTCGTCGAGAGTAAGCTCCATCATCCAGCTTCCTTCCGTCGTACCCACACTCGCGTCTGCCACCTCGTTGCTTCGCAGTCCCATCGACTCAATCGACTCGATCGTCCACCGTCTTTCTCTACCATGCGTGAAGTGATCTCGATCCACCTTGGCCAGGGCGGCATCCAAACCGGCAACGCGTGCTGGGAACTCTACTGCCTCGAACATGGCATCCAACCGGATGGGCAGATGCCGAGCGACAAGACAATTGGCGGCGGCGATGATGCGTTCAACACGTTCTTCTCCGAGACAGGCGCTGGGAAGCACGTCCCACGTGCCGTGCTCGTCGACCTCGAACCGAGTGTGTGTGACGAAGTCCGCACTGGCACGTACCGTCAATTGTACCACCCCGAGCAGATCATCAGTGGCAAAGAGGATGCTGCAAACAACTATGCGCGTGGCCACTACACGATCGGGAAGGAGATTGTCGACCTCGTGTTGGACCGGATCCGCAAGCTTGCGGACAACTGTACCGGTCTCCAAGGCTTCCTCGTGTTCAACGCGGTTGGTGGCGGCACGGGCTCAGGTCTCGGCGCATTGCTCCTCGAGCGCCTGTCGGTCGACTATGGCCGCAAATCGAAGCTCGGGTTCACGATCTACCCGTCGCCACAGGTCTCGACGGCCGTCGTCGAGCCGTACAACTCGGTCCTGTCGACGCACTCGCTGTTGGAACACACGGACGTCGCGGTGATGCTCGACAACGAAGCGATCTACGACATTTGCCGTCGGTCGCTCGACATTGAACGCCCGACGTATACAAACTTGAACCGGTTGATCGCACAAGTGATTTCGTCCCTGACCGCATCGCTGCGCTTCGATGGCGCATTGAACGTCGACGTGACGGAATTCCAGACGAACCTCGTGCCGTACCCGCGCATTCACTTTATGCTCAGCTCGTACGCGCCCGTGATTTCGGCGGAGAAAGCGTACCACGAACAATTGTCCGTTGCGGAGATCACAAACAGTGCATTCGAGCCTGCGTCGATGATGGCAAAGTGCGACCCGCGTCATGGCAAGTACATGGCCGCGTGTCTCATGTACCGCGGCGACGTCGTCCCGAAGGACGTGAACGCGGCAGTTGCGACGATCAAGACGAAGCGGACGATCCAGTTTGTCGACTGGTGCCCCACGGGGTTCAAGTGCGGGATCAACTACCAACCGCCAACGGTCGTCCCAGGCGGTGACCTCGCACGCGTCCAGCGCGCCGTGTGTATGATCTCGAACACGTCGGCGATCGCGGAAGTGTTTAGCCGCATCGACCACAAGTTTGATCTGATGTACGCGAAGCGCGCGTTCGTGCACTGGTACGTCGGTGAAGGGATGGAAGAAGGTGAGTTCTCGGAAGCGCGGGAGGATCTCGCGGCGTTGGAGAAAGACTATGAAGAAGTGAGTGCCGAGACTGCGGAAGGTGAAGGCGAAGAGGAGGAGTTCGGTGAAGAGTACTAGGCATAGGCATTTGGGCCACGTGTATTGCTGTAGTTGATTCGATGACGAGCATTATCTGCTAGGATATGAAGCAGATTCTCTGCTGCACAAGTACATTGATTTGTGCTATTGCATGAAATGAATGAACATCCATCTGCTTTGTGCTTCGGCACTTGTTGCAATATGCTTAGGGTATGTGCATGTTTCATACGAACACGCAATGGGATCGAAGAGAGATCACAACTAGGCAGCATTGCATTGCACGTATGGCACAATGGATGGAGAAAGAGACGATAGCGGCGGCTGGAGGATGTTAGACGAGAGCGAGGGAGTTATATTGACGACGTTTCGCTTCAATAGTTTAATGGAATTACAATAAAGACAAAGTTATAAACGACGTCTACTTCATTGCGTTATAACAAGTCATTTGTGGAATACTGTGCTGAAGAAGATGTGAAGCTGTACTTCGTATGCTATTTCCTGATTAACATACCGTACTAATTCGCTCAAATTAAGTAGGAGTATATATATTTACAGTGTATACGGGGAAAAGATCCGAGTTGAAATTTGCTCTCCCCAAGAACTTGCAAACCAAAACATCGCCAACAGACAAGCACGACAAACAACAAGGGCAAGCAGCATGGACTCGATCTTCGGCATCGTCGGCAAAGACTTTACGATCGTCGTCGCGGACGCCAAGGTCGTGCGCTCGATCCTCGTGTACAAGGACGATGAAGACAAGGTGCGTCGTCGTCGTGTTGTTTGTTTGTTTGTCAGTGATGTTACTGCAGCGATCACTTGCGTAGCACGAAAGATCGCACTTGCGCGCGTCTGCAGCAGTCGTCTATGCAGCACGCTATTGTGTATCGCACATCTCAGCATCTCACGCACACTATACATCCCTATTTCTACTCGTTCTCGTCCTCTCTCATTCCATCAGTCGGTCGACCTCGACTCGCACAAAGTCATGGTCGGCTCCGGCCCACAGGCCGACCGCGTTGGCTTTGGCGAGTACGTCCAGAAGAACATGAAGCTCTATGAGCTGCGCAATGGCGTGTCGCTGAACGGGCCTGCAACCGCAAATTACGTGCGCGGGGAACTCGCGCGCTTCCTCCGCAAGTCGCCGTACCAAGTGAACTTGCTGATTGGCGCAGTTGACAAAGCGGACGCAACGTCGCCCGAAGCGTCCAAGGACGATGCAGCAGTTGTCCCGTCACTCCACTGGATCGACTACCTCGGGACGCTTGCGACCGTGAACTTTGGCGCGCATGGCTACGGCGCCAACTTTTGCTTGTCGATCTTTGACCGCGAGTGGCGAGTACGTTTTTATGGTTGTGGTGATTGGATCCCGTCTAGTGGTTATTGACGAGTGGTTATTGTATGGAATCGCACTCACACACACTTTCATCCATCCAACTCGTAGCCGGACTTGACGGTTGAACAGGCGCATGAGATTCTGCGCAAGTGCCGCACGGAGTTGGAGACGCGCTTTTTGATCCGCAACGGCAAGTGGCTCTACAAGGTACGAACGCGTATAACTGAGCGTTGTTGCTGTTGTTGTCGTCATACTTGACTGACGGGGTGTCTTGGCGCTTTGCAAATTAGATTGTCGACGCAAACGGTGTGCGGGTGCTCGAGTTTTCGTAAGCAGAAGCAGAAGCAGAAGCGTAGGAAGGAGCA
This sequence comes from Globisporangium camurandrum, assembly GCA_023337595.1. Classification (NCBI taxonomy): domain Eukaryota; phylum Oomycota; class Peronosporomycetes; order Pythiales; family Pythiaceae; genus Globisporangium; species Globisporangium camurandrum. The sequence goes on from JAADXH010000545.1 coordinate 16,771, forward strand.
CTTAACTGGATGTCGCACGTCGCTTGCAACGTAGGACGAGGACGCACATGTAGCAGCAGTAGCGCCTTTACGGTAGTGACAGAGCAGACAATCCGACTCAAATAACACAAAAACAAACAAATCGACAGTTGTGGAAGAGCCGTTTTGTTCTATCGATTTGTTTTTTTTCGTTTTTTCTTTTCCTTCTGTCGTATATGACGCCATCACAATGTGTAAAAGCGCTTTACGCAGTTGCTTTCGAGCGTTGCTTCTCGAGCGCTTTCTTCCGACTATCGCGATAGCGCTGGAGTTCCTCCCTGGTTTGTCACGTACGAGAGAGCGAGCGCGTCAGTTTGCTAACGCCTTGTGAACATCCAAGTGCAAGTGCCACTTTACGTAAGTACGCACCGTTTGCGCTGTCGGACGCGATCGATGTTTGGCTCTGGGAATGCAGCAGCAGCAGTCGCGTCATCCGCAGTATCGAGCTGTTCTTTCTCTTGGGCATCGTCTGGCAGGACGACGTCGCCACTTGGCGCGTAGTACTCGCTTGCGATCTTAATCCATTGCTTGGCGCGGTCGCGGACGTTGTCTTTCCCACTACTCCCTTCCTGTCGCCGAGCGCTCTTCGGGAATCCAATGTCGTCAAACAGATCGGCGCCTGCTGGAACAAACAATGGTCGCGCAACGTCGACGTCCTTTGCAGTGCTGCGTGAGGAGCTGCCACTCGTTGCGCGGAACGCAAAGCTCTTCATGAGCGTCCGGAACTGCGTCGCGAGGCTCTTGTCGCGCGTACTTGTGAACAACACAGTCGCGCCAAACAAATGTGCGAGGTACCGCACGGCTTGGACGATGCCTTTGCGCTTGACAGTGTCTTCGTCGCGAAACGCGTCGTACTTGTTCCCGAGGATCAACAACGGCAGTGGCAGTGGCGCAACGTCGTCTTTGTCTGGGTGCGCACTGCCGTAGCGCGCAAGCGCATCGAGCTTGAGCCGCTCGACTGCGAGTTTCTCGGCCGCGTGGCGTTCTTTTGCACGAAGCGCTTCGTTCACACTCGCGTGGAGCGTGAGGAGCCACTGGACAAGACTCGGGACGACGTCGCCTGGCGTTGACAGATCGAGCACGATGACGAGTGCGCCGTTGAGGATCCGCTCCGGCGCAAGTGGCACGCGGATCATTTCGGATATGCACTTGGCGGTTGCGAGCTCCCACATGTGCGCGACTGGTGCGCGTGCGCCATTCACGCCCTTGAGCCGCACGAATACGTAGTCCAATGCAGTTGTCGGTTTGATCTCATCGGCTGAGGAGAGCGTTGCAAGTGAATGACACGGATTCGGAATGAACAGGCGGTTGACTGCTGCAAATACCTCCAAAATGCATGATGTACAAACCTTTGGCCGAGTTGCGAAAACACGCAGTCAGTGACGTCTTCCCGGAGCCTTTCGCGCCGACAATGAGTGCAAACGTATCGCGCTCCTCTTGCACAGGCGTTGTGCTCGTGCTTTTTGCGTCCGTAGCATCCTCAGGCGATGCGTGTGCTACTTTCTTTAACTCCATTGACGCAAGCATCGACCAAATGTCTTTCGACGACGTGATCTTGGTGTCCATGTTTTTGTTGGTGCCTAATGTGTGTAAGCAAGTCTCTATGCAACTCGTTGTCAATTGCAGAAGCATGTACACTGTGCAGAGGTACTAAAAGTACCTTGCACTACGATTTCTTGCGCTTCAGCGAAGGTATCACACACAAGATGTCACGAGATGTGTGGGTACATGAAGAGTGTGCAAGTTGACGTCGCTTGGAGCAACCAGAATGTTTGCTGAGATAATAATTAAGTAAGTAAATATGTAAAACTGAACACAAATTGCATTGACAAACAACAACCAGCAATCACAGCAATACTGTGACAGTCTTGCCGACTACAACAATGACGACAACAAGTGTAGACGACGCACCGCACTACACGCGAGCACAGGTCGACAACTGCGCGTTTGCAGTATGGTACCCACGCTTTGAGCACGTTGCTGTGAAAGGCGTCGTCGTGCCACTGCCGTCAGCGTTTGTATCGCTGCTACTGGCAGACGGCGTGGTGCTACCGGATGCACTCGCGGCGCAGGAACAACAGCTCGCGCTCGAGAGCGTGCGCACGGCAGTCAATGCGGTGCTTGCGCGCTTCAAGCGCAAAGTGTTTCCGAAACTCAACTGGACCAGTCCACGCGACGCGTCGTGGATGCTCGGCACGATGCAGTGCGTAAACTTTGAAGACGTTTTCTTGCTGCTCAAGTCGTCCGATTTTGCGGTCCACGACATCACGGAAGCGTACGCTGGTTGCATCGACAGCTCTACAGTAGAAACAGCATCCGAAGACGTCCTGAGCCGCCCTCACGGACCAAACGACGTCTACCTCGTGTTGAAAAAGTGGTGCAGTCTGTTTGACTCGATGCTGTTTCGGTGTTTTGTTGCCGATCGCCGACTTGTTGGGATTTGTCAACGGAACGTCGACGAGTACTTTCCATTCCTGTCGGAGCAACAAGACGACCTGTGTGAGCTGATCTACACGTTCTTCACGACGCACTTTGGCGTACAAGACAGTAAATTCCCAGACGCCGACTACATCGTTGACGTCTACGTCGACAAGCAGCGTCGCGTGCATTTGCTTGACATCAACGTCTTTGGTAGCGTGACCGACCCGCTGCTGTTTACGTGGAGCGAGTTGCTCGAGCTCCGTACTGCGAGTGAACGCGCACGCGAGGCAGAGGAGGTGGACGAGGTCCAGGACGTCGTGGACTTTCGGATCGTCGAGTCTGCGCAGTCGATTCGACCGAATCCATTGAGTGGCTACCGCGTCCCAACGGACTTGGTCGACCATCTTGCAGGTGGCGCTGGCTTTGAAGCGTTCATGGACCAAGTCAAGCGCGACAATGCACGCGTGGATAGTGATAGTGATAGTGAGGAGGAGGAACAAGAAGAGGAAGACGAGGAAGACGAGGATGTCTTGTGGGGTAGCGACAACGACGACTGACGGTAGACTGGTACTAATAGAGAGCGATTGCAATCCCATGTTCCATCGCATAAACTACAAATATATACTATGTAGTATTCTATACAATTTTGTTTTGTTGTGTCACTTCAAGTATATATTTTACAAAAATATCAATTGCGAAAGACGTCGTTTCGATCTCGTTCATAGCCAGCATTAGCACCTAAGCAACAGTAACAACGACGCACATCTGTCGTAGAGCACGAAGTAGTAAGTTCCTGTAGTGCTATTGATTGTCCGCTCTTGCTGTCCTGCAAAACATACGTACGCAGCAATGGGCAACACAGCGCTCACGCGCGAGTTCTCGACGCGGCGCTTGTCGACCGAGGAACGCGAAGCAATGAAGAAGTTTGACGACGAAGAGCTACAGATGCTGCGCGAGACGTTCAAAGGGCTTGCGCACAGTGGCTCAGCAGTCGACAAAGAGACGTTCCTCAAGTGCTTCCCCATGCCTGGGCTCCTTGGTGGTGCGTGTTCGTGTATGGATCTCAAAGCGCACTCATCGTCGGCTTTGCTGACGCTTGTGTTGTGCACGCACGGGTGCATCAATATGACTTTGTATGCTACATTGTGGCCGCTCTACAGAGCGGCTGTTTGAAGTGCTGGATAAAGATCAGTCGGACTCAATCGGATACAACGAGTTCCTCCACGGCGTCGCAATCCTTTTTCGTGGCTCGCGCAAAGAGAAGCTCCAGTTTATCTTTGACCTCTACGACCTCAGTCGGTAGGCGTCTCACTCTCTCTCTCTCTCTCTCTCTCTCACACACACACACACACACACACACAC
>JAADXH010000546.1:0-20571 GCA_023337595.1 Globisporangium camurandrum
ACATTAGCTATTTTTACATATCCGGTCAAATGATGAAAATACCTCTTCAACATTATACCTTGATGCTTTTCTTATCCTTTAAAAAATAATTTTTCGTGTCGTCGTTTTTAGCGCTCAATTTGGGAGGTCTGCCTGTATTTCTAACTCAAGTTTCAAAAAATGATGTTTTTGAAAGTATGCCTCACCGCAACCGCTGCAGTTCCGACGCATGTGCAGCTATGGACTAGTTCAATGGCTCTATCGAAAGAGGAGACGCTCAGCTATATGCTTCATATGCTAAGTCGTTGACTCCAACAATGAATTGCATCCGGTAAATGTGTTACGTAGTCTTGTATTGTTGTTGTTGTTGTTGCTGCTGGTTATAGAGAAAGATGTGAAAAGGTTTGCAGAAAGAAATATGTGAAAAGATTTGCAGAAAGAGATATGTGAATAGATTTGCAGAGAGAAAGAGAGAGAGAAAGACAGGACGAGAGAGGGAGAGAAAATGAAAGAGAATGAGCTGGGTAGAGATATTGATAAAGAGAGGTAGAAAGAGAAGGGAGAACTTGTTTATGCGAAGTGACAGCTAATGCGTACGCCCTCTGTGCATTCATTCGCAGGCTTGGCGCTGGACGATGTTGAGCCAGCGCAGGATTGGACAATTGTTCCAGTATTCGGCTGCATGACGTAATTCGTCAAATTCGATGACGTCTGGTGCGTGCGTGTAGAGCCACTCGAGCGTCTCGATCTGCCGATTGTTGATTCCCTGTGTGAAGCGCAGCGCCGCCTGAGTGCAACCTTCCGTCCGGTGTGCGTGGAGGTACGCAAGGATGTCGATGTGGCCATTGCGCGCCGCGTCGTTCATTGCATGCGCTGTACAGCCCTCGCTCCGATGTTCATGGAGCCATTGAACAACGTGGAGGTGGCCGTTGCGTGCGGCATTATCCATTGCGCGGGTGGTGCATCCTTCCGTCCGGTTTGCATCGAGCCATTGGACGATCTCCAAATGACCACCCGCTGCGGCGTTGTCCATTGCTTGGGACGTACATCCTTCTGATCGGTGGTCTTGGAGCCACTGGACAACCTCCAAGTGGCCATCGCGTGCTGCACTATTTATTGCTTCACTCGTACAGCCCTCTGTGCGATTGTCGTGGAGCCACTGAACGACGTGGAGGTGGCCATTGCGTGCAGCGTCATCCATTGCTTCAGTCGTACAGCCCTCGGTTCGATTGGCATGGAGCCACTGGGCAACCTCAAGATGGCCATTCGCCGCTGCACCATTCATTGCTGCTTGCGTGCAGCCTTCGGTTCGATTTGCATGGAGCCACTGGACAGTTGCGAGTGCACCGAATTGGCTTGCATTGTTCATTGCGCGCACACTGCAGCCAGTAAATCCATGGTTGTGGAGCCACTGGACGATCTCCAAATGGCCATCGCCTGCTGCAAAGTTGATTGCATAATCAGCCAAGGATGTGCAGTCGTAGTGGTCATAGAACCACTGGACGACGTCCAAGTGGCCGTTTTGTGCTGCAGAGTCGATCGCGCTTGGCGAGAAGGCACCAGGTGGAAGACGGGCGGCGACCCACTTGAGCGCCACCAAGTTGCCATCCCGGGCCAGTGGGTCCATGGCATATATAGTGACGCTGTTGTAGCCATGGGCGTCGAGCCAGCGCAGCATCTCGGCGTTTCCTGCTGCTGCGATGCTAATAGCGATGTGGTCATTGAGCGCGACGTCTGCATGCGTGTGTAGGAACTCGACGACGTCCACGTGGCCGTTGTGCGCAGCAGCTTCGAGCACATGTGGATTCATTTGTTCGTCTGCTTGGCCACTGCGATGCGCAAACAGCCACTCGAGGACGTGCAAGTGGCCATTGATAGCGGCTTTGTCGATTGCGAACTGCGTGTATGCGTTCGTAGTGCCATTGCTGTGTATACACGGGCGCTCGTGGAGCCACTGGATGATCGCGAGATCGCCGCGCGCAGCAGCTTCTTCGATCGCACCGTCGACTGGGATCTCGTCTGGGTATGCACGGAAGAGACATTCGAGCACAGCGAGGTCGCCCACACGCGCAGCTTCCTCAGCAGCTAGCATCGCGTCGATGACAGCGCCACGGCGAGGCTGGCGGCGTGCGTATAGGATGCGCTGCACGAGTCGCACATCGCGAGCGCGGATGGCGCGAAAGAGCGTCCAGCGTGGCGAGGCGTCGAGCAGCGCAGAAATTGCGAACACGACATGCGGCAGCGCTGCGACGTGCGGCAACGTGCGCGTGACAACACATACCGACGTGAGCGGCTCGTTGTGTGGCGCGGAGGTCGAGGTAGCAGCGACGACGTCTGATGTACCCATGATGCCAGCGACGAAGGTTGTCGAATTGCAAGCGAACAGAAATCACCGATCGCAAAAATATTTTTGAACTTGTCATCGTTCTCTCTCTCTCACACACTCTCTCCTCAGTCACACACACAGTCTTTCTACTGTATATCTCCCTCTTTATATATCTGGCTATTATCCAATGTGCTTGCTACAATGATTATGCACATTCGTCATGCTATTTAGAGTCTGTGTCTTTGTGTTGTTCACTATCCCTACTCAACGTCTACTCCTTCGACGCACTGTACGCATCGACGTGGACACCTGCGATCGCACGGCCACTCGGATCCGCGCTGTTCTTGAACGCAGCGTCCCACTCGATCGCCGCAGACGTCGAGCACGCGATGCTCGGACCGCCCGGGACAGTCTGTGCTGCAACCTCTTTTTCAAAATGTTTCTGGAAGATGCTGCGGTACAAATACGCTTCCTTTGTCTGTGGCGGGTTGTGCGGGAACAGCCGCTCGGCGTGCTTCATCTGCCGCGCACTCACGTCGCGCTCGGCCCAGTCTTTCAGCGCATCGATCCAGCCGTAGCCGACGCCATCGGAAAACTGCTCTTTCTGGCGCCACAAGATCCGTTCCGGCAAAAATGGCTCCTCTTTGTCGTCAAATGCTTTGCGCAAGATCCACTTTTCCATCTTCTTCGACGCTGCGTCGATCATCTTCGCCTGTGGGTCCAAGTTCATTGCAACATCTAAAAAGTCCGCGTCCAAGAACGGCACGCGCGCTTCGACGCCCCACGCACTCGTCGACTTGTTCGCACGCAAGCAGTCGTACTGGTGCAAGCCCTGGAGCTTTGCGACCGTCTCGCGATGGAACGCAGTTGCATTCGGTGCTTTGTGGAAGTACAAATAGCCGCCAAAGATCTCGTCGGCGCCTTCGCCACTCAGCACCATCTTGATCCCCATCGCTTTGATTTTGCGGGCCATCAAAAACATCGGCGTTGACGCACGGACGGTCGTCACGTCGTACGTTTCGAGGTGTTTGATCACTTCCGAGACCGCATCCAACCCTTCTTGGATCGTATACGTGTACGAGTGGTGGATCGTCCCCAAGAACGTCGCAACTTCCTGCGCCGCGACCAAATCCGGCGAGTTTTCCAACCCGATCGTGAACGAATGGACGCGGTTGATCCACTCGCCACCGGCAGCGACCAATTTCTTCTTCTCGCGCACGGCGATCGACGCAACGAGCGACGAGTCGAGACCGCCAGACAGCAAGACGCCCCACGGGACGTCCGACATCATGCGGCGCGTCACAGCGTTCTCAAATGCCTGCCGCAGCGCTGGCAGATCAAGGGCGTTCGTCCCCATGTGGTCGGCGCCGTACCACGTCGGGTTGTACCACGGGACGCACGTCTCGGCGTCGCTCGTGAACGTGTGGCCGGGTGGGAAGACCTCGAAGCGCACGCAGCCGTGCTCCAGCGCTTTCATCTCGGACGCAAACCAGACGCTGCCGTCTGCACCGTAGCCATAGTACAGCGGCGTGATGCCCATGTGGTCGCGCGCAGCCATGAAAAAGTCGTTCTTCGCGTCGTACAAGACGAACGAGAACATCCCACGGAGCTTCGAGACGAACGACGCGCCGTGTTCGAGGTAGAGTGGAATGATGACTTCGCAGTCCGACTTCGTGAGGAAGTCGTATGGCGTCGCGAGCGCTGCGGCGAGTTCCTTGTAGTTGTAGATCTCACCGTTCACTGCGAGCGTGATCGACTGCGCAGCATCGTTGCTCACGAGTGGCTGGGCGCCGGACTCGGGGTCGATGATCGCCAGACGTTCGTGTTCGATTGCAATGCCCTTGTCGGCAAACACGCGGATGCCGTTCCAATCCGGGCCACGGTGCTGGATTCTGTAGGTTGCACACACAGAGTAGCATGATAAGTACAGCGCGATGCAGCATAGTGCAGCGTCGTGGATGCAAGTCGACGCACTTTTTGCCAGCATCGAGTGCCGCTTGACGGAGCTCGGTCTCTTTCATCATCGACTTGAAGATCGCGACGATTCCGCACATGGTGAATGGGTTGTTGCTGTGTCGGTGTCGTGTGAGGAGGTGTGTGCGTGTGTGTGTCGAGGATCTCGCTCGGACGTCGCTGTTTGTGGAATGCTTTTCGGCAGCAGCAGTCGCAGCAATGCAAAGCGTGTGTGTGGTGGAGCGCTGTTGAGCCTGTCGAGTCGCAGGTGATCTTGTCGAGAGCCTGCGTGCCTGCTGTTGTCACATCTGGTCAACCAGGTTAATTTGCCTCCGCTCTATGGACTGTTTCGTTTTTTCGTAGGCCGCTGACAATCACAAGAAAAATCGGCTGGATTTGATTTAATACCGGTTCTGATGCATCAGAGTCTGCTCATTGTATACTTTAATCCACAGTAATCGATTTCAAAGGTGAATCAGGAAGCTGAGTCAAGAAAATTCATTTTAGTAAAGTATATGTATACTGCAACTGTACGTCGTCCGACACATTTCGGCTTTCAATGTTTTGGAATCGCAAATGTATCACTTGGAAGACGCTAGCAGACGTCAGGAAGACGATTGTCTCCCTGTCGACATAATGTACCAATACATACACAATGGGATGCACAATACAGCATATTGTTGGACTATTGACGGCATACATTCGTATTGTGGGCCTTCCTGACGTCTTCCAAGTGGAAGACATCCAGGAAGACAGCCCAATACTTGCAGCAATATTCGCATTGCATACGACAATTGACTAAAACACGATACGACAGTTGCCACGATGGTCGTACCGATCACAGCACGAGCTGTCGTCCTCGTCACTGAGCATGCGTGCGACGTCCCAGACATCGCAGATGCGCTCGGCATGTCACCGAGGTACGTGTGCAATGCAGTGGATCGCCACGGAGCGCCACGCCAACAATTAGTCGTTCGAGGACGAGTCGTCGGTGCTGTGCATCACATAGCCAAGCAAGTTCGAGCCCATCACGCTGTGCAACGACTTCACGTTCGTCGCCTTGAAGCCGAAATACATGAGCTACGTGAACAACGCCAACAGCACGCGCGTGAGATCGAAGAGCAACGCCAACAGCACGCGCGTGAGATCGATGAACAACGCCAATAGCACGCACGTGAGATGGATGAACAGCGCCAACAGCACGCGCGTCTTACGTCAGCATACGCGCATCTCAACCATGTGTGTTCGCATCAAGAGCGCATGTTGGCGGATTGTTTGTTACGCTTAGCGCTACCCAATGTGTACTATTTGTTCTTCAACAACGCACTTGATGCGGACGCGCACATGACCTTTGTTAAGAACACGTTTCGTACTGCTACCAAGCGTCTCGATCTCTGCGCCTACGTCTGGACAGACAACGGCTATCTCGCAGCTGTACGCGACCGAGCAACAAGCCACGCTATGGAACCAATTACAATTCGAATCGTACTGGATAGCCGAGAGGCGATAGCTGGGATGCACTCGAAAGCGCTGGCGCTGCAGGCGCTTGGTGTCGCCGTATGGCTGCGCGATGGATACAAGCCAGCGGGTAGCATGCACATGAAGTATTACGTAGTAGATCACAAAGTCTTTCTCGGGTCGCTAAACCTATCCGCTCGCTCACACAACCAGAGTCTTGAGGTCCTTGCGCTGGACCTGAACAAGCCCACAGCCGATCTGTTCTCGGCGGAGTTTAGTCGATTGGTCGCGCGAGGCGACGTATTTGTGCAGTTACACGACCAGAGAGAGGACCAGGAGGAGGAGCACGTGGCAGTGTAGTGCAAGTCGTACGCGACGTTTGTACAGTCGCGTGTCAGTGTCGGTGTGTATTTGTGCAGTTACGCATTCCAAACAATTGCGTTTTTGGCACCAAACGTGTGCAAGTACAGTATCACATAATACTGTACGTACTGGTACAGTGCTACACGAAGAGACGCAAGAATATTTCACACATATATATATTTGCGGTACTACGATGCTACACGACGCAAAGTATTCGACAACTATATTTACACAAGATATACCTTCTTACTTGCAGCTCGCGGACACCTTCACGAGAGCAGCAAACGACTGCGTTTGACGCTCTCTCCGAAAGTGTGTCAACGCGCGTATTCTGCAAAGCATGGCAGCACGCATCGTCGTGTTCAGCGAGCTCAGTCCGCGCACCAAAGTGCAATACACGCGCTTTCTGCTCGACCACGATGTCCAGGTGCACGAGTGTGTGGCCTACCTCCATGTTGGCACCAACCGATCTGGAAGCCGCTGCCTCACACCTATTGAAATCCGTGTATGTTGCAGTTTGCAAAGCGCGCAGTGGATGGCAAATATGTTGCCAACATCCGGTTGTGCGGTGCCAGCGCTGCGATCCCCGCAGTCGATGCTGTCGAGACAACGACGCCAATCAGCGATTGCAGCAGCACACCTGAAGTAGACGACGAGCTATCACAGACGCCAATAGACACACCGCGGCACAACGCAAGGCTATTGGCGATGTCTGCAGCTCTGCGTCCGTTTGCCAATCTCATTGCACTGGTAGTTACTGTACAGATGCGCTTTACGCATGCGTCCACACAAGCACTCAGGTGCTTGGTTTGCACATTGTCAACATGCGCAGATCGGTCCACGGCCTGCAACCGCCAACAGAGCAGGCTTTGTCAAAGAGATGCGACTCGTGCGTCTGCTCAACGACATCTACGACGCGCGCTACGCTAGCGTCTCAAGCTCAGACGCTACAGTGCGTGTTGCTTTATATAGCGATGCCACGGTGAGGCTAGTGCCAAGCACCAGTTCTCTTTTGACGGGTGCTGGTTTTTCATTCAACACAGCAGACATCCAGTGCGTCCAACCAACTGGAGATCGCAGCAACTGGTAGCCGACAGCAGCGCAGTGCAGACTACACAAACGCGTTCTGCTGCTTCATCAAACACTACCTCACGACACGCTTTGGGCTCCCGAAGCTCGTCGACCAGCAGGCGTGGGAGCTCATTGATGTCTTACACAGTCGTCACGACGTACGCATTGATGAACGACCAAGGCTGCGAAGCGTTTCTGTCTACTGACTGACTGATTGAGTGGCGTCTGACGCGTGTGTGCGGCGTGCAATCGTCGCTAGCGTACGGACGTTGCGTTGTTTGTGTCGTTCATCAGCGGCCGCTTCAGTGACGCGACGTTGCAGTTCACACTCGCTGCACGTGCTGCTGTTCTCGTGCGCCAAACGTGTTCTCTCGTACCACTAGCGTCCATCCCACACATTCACTTGTGCAAGCAGCTGACGCTGCTGCGTCTGTGTGTAAATGCGTAGCGCATGGCATCAGCTGCATCGTACCGACCAGTTGCGAGTCATCGCAAGCCACGCAAAGCAGTGTCGACTATCGCAACAACAGCAGCGTCCGTGTGGCTCACGCAGGCGAACGTTGAGCGACTCGCACAGCGTCTGTTTGGCACGACGACGACGGCTGACGACGACGACGACGCAACGTCGTACGTTGAGGTATGTTGACGTGTATGGCATGTGATAAAAGACGCAGTGTCCGTCACTGACGCGTCTGCGCTTTGTTGTTGTAGTTCCTGCTCGCGATGCAAGCGTTTGTGCTGCGTGACGCAGTTGGTCGGACGCCGAAGCGACTTGTCGAAGCAAGCGAACTGCTGCTTGTCGTTGCAGCGACAGCAGAGAAGAATAACGATAGCAGATGCAGTAGCAGTGCCGGTAGCATCAAGAAACAAGCGCCGCTTTCTGCTGTTTCTCGTATACAAGACGACGGTGCAGTAGAAAAGGACGATCGACCACACATCGCTGGTCTAGGCACGGCGGACAGTTGCGACCATCACAGAGTTGCGACTGGCGAAGAACCCGTCACGAAAGTCGAACGCACGCGACTGCCAGCACCAGCACCAGCGTCTCCAACACCAGTGTCCGTCTTCGCATCAGCATCACTCACCACCACGTGCGAGTCGCTGCAAATGCCAAGCGCCAACGAAACAACCAACAAGCGATCACAAACTGCTACTGCAGTCCAATCGACAGTCGCAGCGGTCGGCGCCAATACGAGCGACGTGCAGCAGCGTCTTGGATCGCTCTTGAGGCGCATGCAGCAACGCAATGAACAACAAAGTGATTGAGCAATAGTCAATTCAAGTGACTCAATTTGTTCGTTCAAGTATCGACTATAAAGCACATCAGACACTGTAGACTGCGGCCTACAGTCCGACGCTCTCGCTTGCTACTGTCACATCTTAGCCGTAGCAGCGGATCTTCGTGTCACAGCCCTTGTCTGAGCATTGACCGCCCTTCTCGAGATACTGCTGGTGATAGTCTTCGGCGTCCCAGAACGTCCCAGCGGGTTCGATCTCGGTCACAATCGGCCGCGTGACGTGCTTCTGGTGCGCTTCCTTTGCTGCAAGCGCCTGTTTACGCTGCTCGTCATCGTGGTAGTAGATGCCTGAGCGATACTGGGTACCAACATCGTTCTTTTGCTTGTTGAGCGTCGTTGGGTCATGGATCGACCAAAAGATCTCAAGCAGCTGTGCGTACGACACCTCGCTGGCGTTGAACACAATGTGGATCGCCTCGGCGTGGCCGGTCTTGCCCGAACACACTTGCTTGTACGTCGGGTGATCGACCGACCCGTTCGTGTAGCCGACGCGCGTCGCGAGGACGCCGTAGACGCGCTGGAACGCGAGCTCGACGCCCCAGAAACACCCGGCAGCAAACGTCGCGACGCTCTCGACGATCTCCTCTTCTTGGTTGTTCGTGTTGGTCGACACAACAAACGACGTCATTGTGGCTGTGGTGTTGTGTTACGATGCAGTGTGAGCGTGTGTGCGCGTGTATGTGCGTGTGTGTTTGTTGGTGTACGTGTGGTGCTGCTGTGCTTGGTGTGCTGTGGTGTGTGCGTCAAGAAGATCGAAGAAACGTCAATGCTGTTCTCAGCTATCAAATTTTGCGACCTGTCGTTTGAGGACGATGTCGCGCTTTTCGACTTCGTAAATCAATTTGTGCGACATAAGCGACATTTTAGCGAGCGACATCAAGCGACAACAACGTTGACAATTGTCTTCATTCGTTACATTGCTCCTGCTGCTAGTGAAATCGCTCTGCGTCGCCAGCGCACAGCAACAGCACAAGATGGTGCTTGTCTGTACCACTGGCAACGGAGAGCGACGAAAGCACGTCGTGTCAACGCGCTGTGACCCCGTGAGCAAAAACCACAAGAGCTCTCTGGTCGGAGGGTCCCACCATCAACAATCGCAACTATCGATCTCACCATCCAAATCGCTCTACACCTGCTCGTCTACTGCCGTCGCATCAACAGCCGCACCAATCGTCGGAGCGACAAACGACTGGAACGCTTGCGACAGATCTTTCACCAAATCCTTCGGGTCTTCAATCCCAATCGACAAGCGCACGAGATCTTCTGGGAACGACCGCGCTTTCCGAACTTCTTCAGGGATACTCGCATGCGACATCGCACCCGGCAGCGAAATCAACGAGTTCACGGACCCGAAACTCACCGTGATCTTGAACAGCTTCGTCACAGTCACGACGTGTTGCGAGAACGCGAGAGAGCCCGTGCGGAAGCAGATGACCGAGCCAGCACCACGCGCCTGTTTGTCATGAATTGCGCGTTCTGCTGACGTCAGTGGCAACAAACTGCTGTAATAGACGCTTGTGACGAGTGGGTGGTCGTTTAGATAGTGCGCGACGATCTCAGCGTTCGTCTGAGCAGTCAACACGCGCAGTGCCATTGTCTTGACGCCACGGAGCAACAACCAACAGTCGAATGGCGCCAACCCGGTGCCTTCTGCGTTCTGGTAAAAGTACAGATCGCGGCACAGTTCTGGCTCTTTCGCAATCACGACACCGGACATCGTGTCGCTGTGGCCACAGACAAACTTTGTCGCAGAGTGGACGACGATATCGGCGCCCAAGACGAGTGGATTCTGGAGAATCGGGCTCATCATCGTATTGTCAACCGACACGAACGCGCCGACGTCATGCGCCGCAGCGGCAATTGCCGCAATGTCGCAGATCCGCTGCATCGGGTTCGTCGGCGACTCCATCATCACGAGCTTCGTCTTCGGTGTCAACACGGCCGCCAGGCGCTTCGCGCCGTCTGCACCGGACAGATCGACGTATTTCACAACGACGCCGTGCTTCGCAGCGACTTTGCTGAGGAGGCGGTAGGTCCCACCGTACGAATCGTCCGACAAGACGATCTCGTCGCCTGCGTGCGCGAGGCGCGAAACGGCCGACAATGCGGCCATGCCGCTCGTGAACGCAAACGCGCGGTGGCCGCTCTCGAGCTCGGCCATCTGCCGCTCGAACGCAGCGCGCGTTGGATTGCCGGAGCGCGTGTAGTCGTACGCGCCAAAATCGGTCGCAGATTGCTGTGCAAACGTCGACGTCTGGTAGATCGGCATCGTCGCGCTGCCGTGTGGGTCGTCTTTACACGCGTCAAACGATACAAGGCGCGTGCTCATGCTCAGCGCTTCGCTGTCTGCTGCTGCGTGCTGCTCGTCTGCGACGTCGCTATCGAGCGCGTCGTTGCCGTCCAAGTTGGTCCGCACGCGCTTAGGCGTCGCGTCCTCCAGCAGTTCGTGGCGTGGGACAAAGATCATTTCTGGCTCAGCCGTGCCTGAGCCCGAGACGAGCTGCGTCACGTAGCTCCGTTCGAGCATCGACTCGAGCCGCGATGCGAGCGACGGCAGCTCACTCTCGCTCTGGTTTGCTGCAGTCGTGTAGTACTCGGACGGATTCGCTGGTCGACGTGGTGCGCTGGCGTCCGATGTGTCGGCGCCGTCGACACGCTCGCGCTCGGACCGGAGCGTCTTCTCGGCTTCAAAGAACTGCCGCGTGCGCAAGTAGTCGCACACGAGGTCAAACACCTCGGACTCGCCGAGGCTCTGCTGGAGGATCGCTGACGACGACGACATGCTGGTGTTGTGGAATATGTAGTTTTATGTGTGTGAAAATGTGATGATCTGGTGATCGATCAGAAGCAACGGCGCAATGGCGACGACGACAATTGCTGTTTGGGTGGGATAGCAAGTGAGATCGGTGCGATGCGTGGAGCTCCTGCTTGTGTCTGCTTCTTGGTGTCGATTCGCAAATGGCCAGAGCAAATCGAATGCGCAACGTTCGCGTGCTGGACTTGAAATAGACAGCTGCTTTTCGTGTAGTCCACACCACAAAGTGTGGATGGCGGGTAGAAAAGCTGCTTCAAACAGATCCTTGATTTGCACAGAAAACACATTTCGATACCAAAATCGATATCACGTAGACATGCACGACAGACAGCGGCTATTCTATAGCGAATGCATGTTGCACTACAGTCGTCGTTGAGCACACTAAGATTCGCGTGTCTTGTAAAAGCCAAGCGAGTGTGCGAAGTTACAGAAAACATCAATTTTGATCACCACAAGAAATATCTCTGATCGTGATATCGGTAATAAAATTCCAGCGTAACATTACTGACTGAAAATTGAGTTCAGATCCACTTGATACAAATTATATAAACAATTGGGATCCTCGCCTTTTATAAGTGACGATACGTGATATGCACCATTAAAAATAAGCAATAGTTCTGTGTAAACTGCAAGTTCGGTACACACAACGTAGTGATTTAGCACATACGCTTTAGTCAAAATACGTTTTTGTCACTCTCATTTAAAAACCAAAATATGGCATACAAAAAGGAAGTTATTTACATAATAGTGACTCCAGAACATAAGCGAACACTTGGCTGACCTGATCAAAAATAATTAGCACATTTACAAACTTGTAGCATTAGAGAATGATCAATGTGCTGCTGTAGTGTTGTTGTGTTATTTAACACGCGCAACCGATTCGAACGTCATTTCTGAGCTTGACGACTTTTGGTGCTACAATTCACGCCCTAAGCTTTCTGTGCTGTGAAGTCAATAGCATTATGCTAGAACACTACTAATTAGTTGTACTAATGGATGTCGAACTGAAGCCGACGCAAGAAGAAGTAACTAGTGCCGCAAATACACAGCATGAAATACTCTCAAGCATGTTATATACATTCATGATTTGGTTGAAAACTTACACTGTCGGGAGGTATTGCGCGAGAGAGTGATTGCGTGAGTGAAAGATACCGTGAGATGAATGATGTTTGTGCTGGCAAGTATTATTATTTATACCAAAATCTCGACTTGATAGTGTAGGATTTATATATCGCGAATATGCGAGGGCAGTCTAATAGCGTATATGTGTGCGGAGGTACCCAATTTGCAAATGCTTGTATGTGCTACACGTGTGTATCATGTATGGTCACATATCTAAAGTGAGGCTTTCAAATCTCTTTGTAAGCTGTGTACTTAATCTGTATATTTTCTGCGCTTTTGCATTCGTACACAGCACCTTGGAAACAAACCATTACACGTTTTGACAGCATATGTCGCCTCCGATTTCAAAATACATTCTTTAGTTTCAACATACTGAGTTCGAATAAACACGTATCACTTCACCCACTCAATACAAAATAATTCACCGTGCCACTGCTAAATAAAGTGAATTGTGTAACGGGCCAACAATCCGTTACGGTCTTGCAAATGCGTACGAAAAAGCAAATGTACTTGAACAAATATATTAAATGGACGGTCAAGAGACCGATCACATACACGCCAATCAGCATTTGACAAGCAAACATATCAACTCCGACTGTGACGTCCATGCGTCATGACTAAGACAATTGCTCGCTAATACCTAACTGAAAATATAAACTCAAAAATCATATCAACCTGGGTACTAAATATACCCCTTACACCATCCCCATCTAAAAACGCGTAACACACATTCTCGCGATCAGTTTGATGAGGGAACTAAAAGCAAAAATATGGAGTGGAAAACAATCGCACACCCACGACAGCAACTGGAAGTGCGATGAGATCGATGGTTGCGAGCACCACTGCTGCACCCGCTTCAGCTACGACAGCGCCGACGACTGCACGTACATTGACTGCATGCACAATTGATGCTGTGTCTGCGAGTACTGACACACACGAACATAGATAGAGTCACACGCCAAGACTGCGTTGGCGGATCTCGCGTCAACTCCGACGACCGCATCAGCAATCTCAATCAAGCCGTGCGTCGCTGGCGAAGCAGGTACTGAGTTGAGCACGACGCGGACTATGGATGAGTCGGCGCCCGACAGATCATGTATGATGCCGAGGTCGGTCGCGCCATCATGCCGAGAAGCTGCGAGTAGACTTAAACGCTCTAACAACGCAAAGCCGTACAAACCGACATCAATAGAGTGACAGCCATACTGGCGACGTCGCTGGTCGACACACAGGCGTCTGTATCGAGCGCTGATACTGCAGTTACGACGGTGACAACAGTACCGTTGCCTGTTGATACGTACAGTTTAGCAACAACCGTAGCATCGTTTATACGGCCATCGTTGACAATAGAGGCTGCGAGTGGAGATACAACGAACGCACAGCTGACGCCATTGACAATGGAATATGCGACGATCGGTGTTGGCACGCAATCAACGGGCACTACGACAATCGCTACGAAAGCTATCGGTGTCGGCACACAGCCGACACGGACAATCGCGAAAATTTCAGCGACTATTGGTGTCGACAAATAGCTGGAACGGACGACTGCAAACACTCCGACGACGATCGGTGTCGGCGCGCAGCCGACACTAGCGACCGCGAACATCCCAACGACGTCGCAGCTCATGCAATATGAACTGTACGACACTCGTGGCGTGATCACCCCCGTGTCGAACGACGCGATGCGTGACTACTTTCGTCGCGCTTCGAGAAGCACACGACAATTGCATCGATGTCGATGTCTACGCTTTGACACATTCGTGAAATTCATGCATTTGACGATGGAACACGTCAAGCTATTTTACGAATTCGGATACTATGTGACGTCGCTGGAAGCGTGACGCTCGGGGTTGTTGCTCTACGTAGCGAAACGTATGACGTCGTGGCGACAACACATACGAGCTGCTTGGCCGCCGCGATGGAAGGTTGTCCAAAATGCGGCCAGCATTGCAGTAGCAGCTTCAAGTAGTGGAGTGACTCGGTGTCAGACGTAAATTTCAGCGGCGATCAACGCAATGCCATAAAGAGATACTTGTGCACACTGTCCCAACGCGTTTCATCAAGTACAGGCGGCGGTTACAGAAGCCGTCGCGGGCGCCTATCAAAAGCGACGGCGCCGAGTGCACGAATGAAGTCTCAACGCTCGCGCGTGCCGCGCCACGATTAGCACAATCAATATCGCAAACCTCGAAGCGCTCCTGACCGACACGATGGCGACCGCCGTCAAGAGCGGTCGCGTGCTGATGCGCGAGTATCGATATCAAGCAGTCAATGCATCTCATCACGATGGCGACCTCTACACGGCTATGTGTCGGCCTCGCGCAGGCCAAGGGGGATTTTATACTCCGCAACCAAGCTCATGTACGTCAGGCTACGATCGCTACAGGGTCGCTGACCATCGGATTTGTGATCATCCAGATTAAGCGACCTGCCGATACCAAGAGGCACCGCGACCTCGTTATCATCGTGAAGATCGCGACAATGGTGACAGCTACGAACAGCGACCGCAGACACAGTACGATCCTAACCGACGTTGGCACGACCACGTTGATGGTCATTGCTATCAGCGGTGATCGCAGGCGCAAGGCGATGGCGACAGCTATTCGCAGCTGTCACTGGCGTACGACGAGTGCTTGTAGCAGCGTGGGGATGGGCAGTACTACGTCGACCGGTCGTTACGGCCAGCGCCGCGTGTGGAGTGTGCCCATCGTGCGATTCGTAATGTTGCACAAAGTCAGCCACGTCTCGGAGGAGTAGCTCACGCGGCTTTCACGTATCATCACGGGCCTCATACCCTAACTACATCATGAAGAAAAGCGTTTGATGAGCCGTCGTGATCCAAGAGACGATCAATGGTTTATCGTTTATCGCTAGTAGCATCAAGTAGTTGCGGCGGGCCTAAACGACGAAACGCGCCATTTCGAGTGGCGGTCGGGTTTTTAAACCGACCGAGCAGATTTGTTATTGAAGGATGCAGTTGTTGTTCGCGGCGACGTGGTGTGCAAGCCAATTTTGCGTGTTTGGCTAGCACATCACGTTTCGAAACCGTGACGCACGCTGTCAAACGAGTCAAACGACGCACTCGTGAACGAGAAACGGCACACGACCACGCAAGTACGTGGACCGACGATGGCCCGGCCAGGAGTCGCAGATCGAAGACACTTGACGAAGTGGACCACTCAAGCACGTGGACCGCCGATGGCGCAGCCAGGAGCCGCAGATTGAATACACTTGACGAAATCAACCAGCGCGATGTCGAGTTTAGTTTGTAGTGAGTACAGCGAGAGGTGAGCGAGCACAAGCGAGATTGAGCGACTAAAATACACACTTTTGAATTTGCAACTAACTGTGTAGTCTCTTCTATTCGCATTCGCAACGTGTCGAGGGCGACGTACAATAATGTCGACGTCAACGAGATGAGTTCATACAGCGGTGCGGGAGGCTGAGGCAGCAGAGGCGCAAGTGGTACAGCTCGGGCGTCAGTTCGACTTGATGCAACATGCAGCTGTCGATCGTCGGACATGGTTTCGGATGATTGAGGTGTGGCTCCTTGTCGCTGCACAAGCCGGATCAGTGCCCGGCCCGCGGGATCGGTGCCGACAGATGTGTTGTGAGGGGAACTCGATGTTTGCGCCTGCTGCTCGTCAAGACCCTCCATCGTCGACTCTCCGTCATCGGGATCGATGCAGGTAGATACGACTTGAGGCGTCAGACGTAGAACAAGAGCGGTGTGCACAGCATAGCCAGACTTCTCTACCTCCATAGAGGAGAGGCGACTCAACTGCTAGCGTCGCCGCAACCCGCGGGTTCCGCGTGTTGTTTAAAAACGGAGATATATCCGATAAAGCATGAAAGTGTAATTTCAATACAAATTCAGCTAGCTGCAGGAAGTCGGACCGTAACTGGCTGCGAAATGCAACTTTTGATACGCAATTCACGCACTCTGTCTTCCATCAATATTAAGATGGGCAGCAGTCGACATCACGAGGCGAGACCCGGGCAGTTCAAACAGCTAGGCCAAGAACGCGGACGCAAAACGCGGATCACGATCGGACATGATAACTCTGCAAGACCGTGAAGACGGTTAACAACGTCCATGAAGTTCACCCAGTCTCCTCCGCGCTCACGGTCATCGCAACTCGACCGTAAGGTGTACCATCTTGCTGAAGCGGTCGACGAACACAACGACGACGGTGCGACCGCGTGTGTCGGGCGACAGTCCAAACACACAATCCATGCTAACTGAATTCAAAGGATCCCGTCACAACTGTGACAGCTTTACGCTCTGACAGATCTCACAATATCGCACCTTCTTGCGTACCATTGGTTCGGCTCATGTGCGTCCAATAGTAGTCGCGCGTCAACGCGGCGTAAGTCTTCTCACCGCCCAAGTGGACACCAGCTGGAGCTCGTAATACTCGTGCACGATACGCGCTCGCAAACCCGAATCGTTTGGAACCATGACGCGTGCAGTTTCATACCATCCGGCTGGTACATGATCACATCACCGTCCAAGATGTACCGCTTGATAAGCGTCTCATAAGCGCTGGGCAAGGCACCGAGCGCTCCAGCAGTCGACGATCGCAAGTACAACAGCAACATGGCCATAGTCGGTTCATTGGCGTATGAGTCGGCAATCTACCGAGCCTCAGCGGCGCATCCCAAGTGCTGGTGGCATTCGTTGTAGCCGCCGACGCACGTTGGAAGTCTTCCATGTCGTCGTCCACGTCTGCTGCATCGGCACGCGGCTCCTCGACACGCGGATCGGATTCAGGGCGTTGCGATAAGGCGCGGGCTTGTAGTGTATGACGAAATTGTACTTAGCAAAGAACGAGAGCCGGTGAGCCATACGTTGGCACAAATGCGGCAACTTGACCGCCCGCAGCTACGCGTGGTCAGTGAACAGAGCAAATGTGCGTTCGCCAAGAGAATGTAGCGTTGTCATGAGAAGCGCTTTATCTAGAACGGGGTGAATACGCTCAGCCGGCTTCAACTGCCAAGACTGGTTACTCGCCACGCGCTCACGACCGTCGCCGTCAAATTGCATCAACGCACATCAAATTGCAAAGTCGGATGCATCACACACGACATGGAACGGCGTAGGCTCGTCAGCAAGCACCAGAACCGAAGCGAATGCGAACTTTGCTACACCGACTCGAACGCGACTTAAGTCAAGTCCAGACGACGTCTTGCTTGAGCAGACTAGATAGCGGTTTGATCAACTCCACGTACGACTATGTGTACATGTGCAAATAGTTTGTGTGGTAGCGCCATTGGCGCAGCATATTCCGGGAACTCGCCGTTTGCCATTCACGGACTGGCTAGAATGCCGTCCTTGCCGACAAAGTAACCGAGCACTGGTATCTCCGGTACACAGAAGACGCACTTCTATTTCGAATATATCTTGTATTTGTACATCTTCGCAAACACACACTAATCGGAGGTGGCTGATGTGCACTTCGACGTCAGTCGTATTTTAATTGGCACGACTGTGGACAAAAATGTCATCGAAGTAGCTCGGTGCAAAGTCGCGCAACGGGTGCAAGTCTTGCAATCTCATACGATTGATCATGGCTGGCGCATTCTTGAGCCCTAGCGGCATGACCAGCCACTCTCAGATCACCTCGCTCGGCGAGCTGACGGCGGTGAGCAGCACATCGCTTTTGCGCATCAAGATCAGGTAGAAATCGTCGGTCATGTCGATGACGCTAAATATCAAGCTGCCAGGCATGGTGTCAATCACTATGACTTTGAGCTGGATGAGTGTTTGTTTTGCCCTGTTTAACTTGTTAAGTGCGCGAACCATGCGCCACTCGCTTTCCGAATTTTAAGCGGAATGGCGGACTCAAATGTGGCGACGTGCTTTCACGAACATGCCCAGCAATTTGACGTCTCTCACTTACTTATTGCAAACACGGGATCGTGATGTAGTGGCTACTACCGCGTCGCATAGTACTTGGTACGAGTTACGAGATCGATCTCGGCTGCACGCCACGTCCTTGCGGCAAGCAAGCCGGGACCACTTCGGGGGAGACGTCTGCACACGGCGATGAGATCGCACGCCGGGTTACCAGCTGCACGGCTTGCATCAATAGAACGCGCCGCGAATCAACTTTCGCGCGCCGACTTAGGCTTAGCTCCTTTCGGACACTGATTGAGGTCCGATTCAGTGGCCTTAACAAGCCAGACATCTTAAGCTCATCGCGGCGGAGCTCTCAGAGGTAACGTCATCAAGACAACCGTTGAAGCTGCCACCTCGAGTCCGTGTGCGTGGGCGGACTCTCGATTTCAAGCAGCTGGTGCTGTGAAGTGTCATCTATCGTGAGGTTTACAGCTTCCATGTTGGAGTGTCTCGGTGAGCTTCGTCCAGTATCTTTGGATTCGCGTCGGCTAGCACTGTAGTCACAGCCGACGCACGTCGCACTCTTGCTACAGTCGTCGTATGGGAGCTGCTGCTTAACCGTCCCTGCTTGTCGCAGGAGCTGATGCTTGACCACAGACGCATGTCGCGGAGCCTCTGCTTGACTGCCGTGGGAAGCCGTCGCTTGGTCACGTGCTGTGGAAGCTCTCGCTTGACCACGTGCTTGGGGCGCGGATTCACATGCCCGCTGGTGTATTGCGGAACTGCTTAATCGCGTTTTCAATTACACGAATCGTTGCTCGATAGATGTCACTGAATGTATTCGCCGATGCGCAGATACAAACGTCGCAGATTGGACTACTGCTCACTCCGTGTGACGACTTGGACGTCGACTTAGAATCGACGGCAGCGACATGCAGCCACGTATTGATGCCGGCTTCCAAGTGTGCGAAGACGACGTTAACGTCAAAAGAGCGGCGTCGCTTCACCGACCGGGTAAACAAATCGATGAAGGGCTGGAAGCATGTCCACCACGGCATCCCCAGGATGCAGTCGAACAAGAGTCCGATGTCGACGAAATTAAGGATATCGTGACCACAAAAGCCGTCGAACTTGTACGACAGCGACAACATTCGCGTCTCCTGGCGCATCGTTAGTTCTTGGACGATTAACATAGGCCGCGGAACACGACGAAGTTATTTGTCGCGCCGAATTCGAGGATCGCCGGCGACTGGCAGTTTAACAGCAAACAACCGTAGGTTGCCGCGAGTGGTGGTGGCATTGAGCCGTGCATGGTGAACAGCAGGGCTGGGAGGTGGATCCACCACCGGTGGTCCATGACCTTCTCCATAGCCAGTAGGCTCTATGCGCCTACTTACTTATCACATTTGGGTGGCGGACTAGATCGGCGCCGACTTCAGTCGGCATCTCGAAGTAGGTGAGGACAGTAGGAGGTACTCGACACTCAACAGCACGAAGACCAGTCTTGAGGCAGCGAGAGTAAGTGATTGGACGCTGCGTTTAACCGAATCTAGAACTGCCGCGGCCTCCACGGCTGTGTGCACCAGCGCTTGACGTGAATGGGATCGAATCATATGTGGCTCGATGATGTCGATCTACATCGGCTCGGGCGTACAGGTTCGAGTCCACGACGTTTGAATGCCGCGTGACGCTATGTCAGTATATTCTTCTCACAACGCGAGGTCAAACGCCACATTGAGCATCGCAGGCTGATGACGTGGCTGCGTGTAGCGAGGTATGCCCCCGCGCATGCCATACGCGAAGTCATGGGCTTGAGACACGATCCACGAAAACAAGTGTCGCGCGTGCCGCACGTATTCGTGCATGGACAGTTGCCATGGCACTGAGCGAACAACTCTGCGCGCATGCGCGACTCGTCACGTGGCGTCTCAAAAGCGAGCCAAAGATCGTCTTTAATCGACTAAAGATTCGTAAATGCGTGCTCATCCGCGACGAGCCGCCCGAGCTCCCATTCTTTGGCCTTGCCAAAAAACGAAATATTAAAATTCGGCTTCAATTTATCAGACGTGATCCGATGCGAAGAGATCGAAAGATCGATTTTGCAGAACCAGCGATTCTGCAGGATGCGCTCGAAGAATTTTATTGTAAACTAGTAATTACATGACGACTCGGCGTTCCAGCCTTGAAGTGTCCTTGTACTGCATGTATAATTCTTGAGGTGCTGTGCAAATGAAAGCATGAGCTATTTAATCATTGACCCACACAAATCCGTATTCGCCTTGACCATGTCAATGGGTAGCTCAAGGGTCGATTAAAGTCGTTGAAAGCTTTACGGATGCAAACG
>JAADXH010000547.1:0-20563 GCA_023337595.1 Globisporangium camurandrum
AATTCTGAAGATATGAAAAGTGCTCTAGAATGCTCAGATTGACATAAACCACATATCTAAACAGCATCGATCAAATCGTAGCCGTTCAAAAGTTACTGATCAAAACGTGGGTGGTTTTAAGTTTTTGACCTGGGGTGTACTGGGGCTCGTTTGACCCAACGGCGTTGATCTACTGGGGTAAAGCAAATAGATGGCTATGATTAACGACTCGAAGCACCGACTTAGCTACTCACAATTACGTTGCTGATGTTGCAGCGGTACTTCGTTTGCTTACCGAACTGATGTATTAACGTTATCCTCTCAAATACTATATGCTATATAGTACAATATGTAAGAAGATGTTGTGTAATACACCACGAATATTAGCTTATATCTCTGGCAACCACATACGACAAAGCAAAATCAATACTTTTCTGCTTTGTAGTTGTACGTAGCTAAAACAGACGGCTTTCATTTAGTATGAAATGACTACATCATGGTTTGGCTAGCATTTGTAGGGTACCAATATATCATGTATTTATTAAATTTGCATTAATGATATTATTTGTTATGGTAGCAATGCCGTCAATAGTTAACTTTCATGTTTATGTGAACCGACAACTTCATTGCTATAGTGTGAGCCGATACGCTGATGTTTTTTGCGCTATGAAATACTACGTACAATAGTGCGCGAGGATATTGAACCGGTCTTCACCAGTATGTAATTGTCGAGCTTTAGTTTACAAATGTTTGATTTGTGTAATTTCTTAGAAACTGGGAAAATATGCAGGTCAATTCACACGTCGAGTCTCACGTTAAATCTCGTTCGCGCGTATCTTTCACACACGCTGTTATTCCTTCTGTTTCATATCTCTTTATGTATTTGTATATTTATACCCACACCATCAGTCACCCACATGCAGATATAATGACGTGTTTGTGTCTTTCTTTCACGATAATAATTCATCTCGAGCAGATTTGTTCATTCGATAATATTGCGTTTTGACTTCAATGCCAACAACTCAAATCAAAATGTATTCCTCGTCGACCAAGTTTCGTGCAGACAACCAGCGAACGATCCACAATTACATACAGATGTTGCCTAACAGCGTCTCTTTGGGTAGTCCGAAATTTCCTTTTCAGGATCACGACGTGCATGCCACGATGTTGCATGCGGCTGTATTGGATGGCAATATTGGCATAAAGTGTTACAAACATGACGCAGCAAAATACGTATACTTCGGATTTGCTGCAATACTGGGTTGTAATAAGTGTAGAGAATGGAAATATCTCGAATCCGCTGCGCCTGCGCGTTGAATGGTCCAAAATTCGAAATATAGTCGGCATCCGGATACACACGAAGCTCACCAAGATGCGGAATTGACTGTAGTTTGACCACTCTGCAAGCGTTTGTATAACATACAACACGTGACACCAGTGCCACGTCAACTTATGTGATGCACGTACAAAGCAGAAGGCATGCATTTAGTACATCTTCGTGTAAAGCATGCCAGCAAAACATGTTGTGCACAACTTATCAAGCAGACATTGTGAAAAGAAATGGCGTATACTGATTCAAATAGTATACTGTTCGTAACCGGTTGCACTGCTCGCATTTCCAAGTGGGTCAACTAGTAAGATGTGGAGCAAAGCAGCGTCCTTTCGTGTTGCCACTCCCACTTAACCTTTCTTCGTCGTTGTGTGTTGCGTATGCTCCTGCTGGCTGGCAGTCACGCTGTCGTGCTCCTGCGATTGCTCGTAGCGCTTTCATTGTCAAATATTTGACGCGAAAAAAGCACTCTCATTTGGGAAGAGTTGTCTGCGAGCACAACCGATTTAGATTCCACATTTAGATACTCGAGCGACAAGGGTACGTTGACGCGTAAAAAAGCGATCCAAAATGCGATGAACGGATGTGCCATTCATCTGAGCTTCGTAGAAGCCACTCGTGCTCTCTCTTGCTCCTCACCAACACAAGAGACGCGCTACTGACGCTTTCGTTGGCAATGCTCGACATCCACGCGCAGCGACCAAGCTGTCACTACGACTACTCCGCCACCGACGCAAGGAGTCCGTCACGATTATCGCTGCCACGGCCGACGTTTGCGATCTCAAACATCTCTGCTGCATCACCAACACCGTCGCCACTCGCTCGCTCCAACAACCAGCGCCACGACCACAACAACACCCGCAGCTACTGGCCAAGCCAGCTGCGCGCAAACATGAGCTCGTGTCTCAACCTACGCCGCGCAACTGCAGGCGACAAGCTCATCGCAGCTACTGGCAGTGGTGCTGCTGCTTCCCCAGGTCCGTCGCCGCGATCACAACCTCAGACACGTCCACAGGACACCGACAACAACAACATGTGCGAGATCGGCATGCCGTACGACCTTAAGCACGACGTCCACGTGCATTACAACTTCCAGGAAGCGCGCTTCGAAGGTGTGTCGCCGAGCTTTGCCGAGTACCTCGCAACGTCGAGTGAGCTCCTGCTCGGTGCCAAGTGCGTCGTTAGTGCAAGTGCTGCCAGCGCAGCTGCGTCAGCGCTCTCGATGTTTGCACGCACGTCGACGCGCGTCAAGCGGAGTCGCACGGCCAGCGCATCACTCGCGTCGACGTCGACGCCATTGCCGACGCCGCATACAACCACATTCCACGTCCAGTCGACGACGACCCACGCCTTCCACGACCCTGCATGTCCCACAGACCCAACGGACCCGCTCGTATTGCTGAATCAGCACTTCCAGGTTCACTTTCGGCAAGTCCCACGGCGCGCAGTCATCGGCTACAGCGAACGCATTCCTGCGGTCCTCGTGATGCTCCATGAACACTTTTGTGCGAAGAACGGCGCCGACGCACCGCATATCTTTCGCGAGTCACCGAACAAAGAAGAGCGCGACCGTGCGATCCGAGAGATTAATTCTGGGACGTTCCACGGCGCCCAGCACGACGTCCGCGTGCTCGCTGACTTGATCAAATTATGGTTTCGCGAGCTCCCAGTGCCGATCTTCCATGAGATTCGCGCCGATGCAATGGAGCAGCTTGTTGTTGCAGGTGGCGACGTTGCTGCTGCCGTGTTGGAGCGTCTCGGGCCACTCGAGCAATGTATTTTGCTCTGGTTGGCCGACGCATTAGCGCGCGTCGCAGTCAAACAGACAGTGAATCACATGGGCGTCGAGCAATTGGCGATCGTGATTGCACCGAACCTCGTCCGCATTGAGACTGCAAACCCGATGTTGGCGGTTGCGCTGTCGAAAGCATCGGTCGATTTGTTTCGCGCCGTATTGCGCGCGCGCTTTGATGCGTTAAAGAGAGAGATCGTGGAGGACGACGCGAGCGCCGCAGCAGAGGCGGAGAAAACGAACGACAACCAAGTGGAGGAGGAAGACAACGACGACAACGACGACGACGAGGCAACGGACGACGAAGCGATGACGCGTGGTGATGATGATGATGATGAGGAGGATGAAAGAGATGGAAGGAAAGAGAGCAACTGTAGCTCCTAGTGGAAGACGTGTCGTCGTCTCAATTGATATGAATTGCTGAATTATACGTGTGACAAATTGTTTTCTCTCTCCCTCTCTTTCGCTTTCTCTTTCTCTCTTTCTCTGTATCTTTCTTGCCATGTGATTGTAGTGATCACATCCGTGTCTATTTTAGGACAGCCAGTCAGTCCCATTCTAGCATCGATCCAGTAAACAATCACACAATTCAAACACCAGTTTGCCTCTATCTATAGATCGCTTCATTCGTCGTCCTCTTCTACTCTGCCTGCCATCCCCCAAACTAATACAAATACGGCTGGAGCTTCTCGATCCGGATCTCGTCGTGGCATAAACTCTCCTCTAATGCCGCCATGGCATTCATATAGTACGTCCGATCTTCGAGAAACTTGGACCGTGCGCGTCGCCCCATGCGCTGGCGCTCGTCGATGCTCATCAACAAGATCTGCTCGACGCCCTGCTCGATATCGGCAACCTCGACGTGCGCGAGTGGCATGAACAAGTCGCCTTTCGTCTGCCACCACCACGCATGCGGCTTGCCGACCAGCACGCCGCTCTTAGTGTCAACCAACTCGTTCATCGGTGCGACGTTCGTCGTCAAGATCAACGCACCGACGCTCCGTGCTTCGTTGATGTAATGCCCAAAGCCCTCGGTCTCACTCGGACACAAATGCAACCCCATGCGATTCTGCAGAGCGTTCTTTTGCGCTAACGGGACACTGCCGCATTTGTAGTCGACGTTCCGTAATGTCCATTGCTCAGCAGCACCAAACGTCGATTCGATCCAGTGACACAAGGTCGGTTTGATCACCCGCAGCACCAAGTGCGGCCACTCGGGGTGTTGTGCCCACGCTTGGAGGATCACCCGCGTGTTCTTGAATGGACTCCAACCAGCCAAGTGGAGGAATTGTGTCCAGTCGCGTGCCACCACAGGTTGATACACGTCCGGGCTCGTGTGTTTCGTGTAGAAGACAGTGTACGACAATTGATGCCGCGTTCGGTACTCCAACACTTTCTTCAACCCAATGCGGTTCTTGACGATCATGACACCGACCAACGGGTGCGACAGTTCGTGGCGATCAAAGAACTCGACGTTCAGCATCATCCAGATCGCTTTGTCGCGTGGAGGTGTAAAGTGTGGGTAGTACTTGGTGTCGATCGGATGGCGTTCCAAGTAAATGTCAATCACCGACCGTGGCATCGTAATGTGATTGCGCGGAGATGAATAGATCGGTCGACTCGACGGCAAAGCGTTCAAGTACAATTCGAAATCCAGTAACACGCCTGGACTATCGGATGGCGTCACGATGTTGATGCAGTACGTCGAGTCTGACTCCAGCGGTTCGTGGCCTTGCCCGAGCGTCTGGAGAAAGAAACCCGGTGCAATCGCACTTGCAGCGTTCGTGTCGATTGTAGTAGCGACTGCGGCTGCTGCTGCTTGGTCGGCTGCGAGCTGCTGGGCGGATTTGCCGCGGATCTTGGGCGATGGTGTCGCTTTCAGCGCTTGGAGCTTCGCAGCCGTGCGCGCTGCTTCGTCGCGCTTGGCTTGCGCTTCGAGCTGCCGCGTGAGATCGGCTGGTGACATGTACAGCGACTGGTAGAACAGCTGCATCGGCGGTGTGAGCACAGCGCTCGTGCCGCCCGTGCTACTGAGCGCGGTCTTGGACGCGAGCGTCGTGACGTTGCAAAACTCGGCGTGCAATTCAATCGCGGGTAAAAACGCAAAGAACAGCACTTGGACGAGACTCACGATGAGTAACAGTAGCAGAATGCACGCATGCAGCAAGTACCCGGTCGAGAGCTCGCTCATGATCGATTGTTGTGTGATGTGTAATGTGTTAGGAGGAAGCGGCGTTGCAGCGAGAAAACCCACACGTCCGAGTCGACTGTAGCGATGTGTCAGCAGGACTCGCGCGCTGAGCTGGCTCGTACGTGCACCTCACGCGTTCGTGTGTACGTGTGTGCTTTGCTGCAATCACTCGCGCCCGCGCTCGTGTCGCTGACGTCGATGAGGATCGCGCACGTTGCGCGCAGCCGCAGGGGGAAAGTGCGCACTCCGATACCAATTGCGTTTGTGTTGTTGCGGTACTTGGCTGGGCATAAATGTAATGTGTATATGTTTTATATATAATATCTGACAGGCTAATAATATCAGGTTTGTGAGCCAGAGCGTGTGATCACACTGCCACATCGATCTCTTCGCGTCGTCACGTTCATTGCGGACATGCTCGTGCGACGCTTTCGCTACGGTCGCAGCAGCGCGCTGCTTGTACATACACTCTATGCGGCGCTATTCGCTCTGCTTCTCGTCCTCCCTGAGCTAAAAACACACGCCGAGTACATCGGCACCGGGTCCCCGAGTGGTGCGACGTGCCGCGTGTTTGTCCACGCCACGCGCAACGAGACGCGCTTTGCGCTCGTCGAGAGCTACGCAGATCAGGACGGCATCGAGATCTTCGACGACTTTCCAGTTGCAACGCCTGGTATCGTCGATTTGCCGATTGACGACGTCTACCGGACACTACGGCCGTCGTTCCTTGCGATCCAAACGTTCCTCCTCGCTCGCACGCGGCCGCTCGTGCTCGAGCCACGCCATTGCCACACGCACATTGTCGCAAGTGGCGCGGCACTGCGTGCATTCGACGCGACGCAACTCGATGCGATCTACGCACGCGTGCACCAAGCGACGATCGAAGACGCGCAGTTTCCATTTCTCTTGACGCGCGACGACGTCCGAACGCTCGCAAGTGATGTCCAGAGCGTCTACGTTGCTCTGGGCGCAAATTACCTCGACCATCGCATCCCACCGACACTCACACCAGGCGATTCGGAGGTCTATGGTGTCCTCCGGTTCACGCCCGACGCATTAGCCATGGCATTCGACAACCTCGAGCGCTGGAAGCGCAGCAAGCGCTCGAAGCTCAAGCACACGCCACTCGAACGCAACGACTTTGTCAGCTACGACTACAACAACTTTGGTGCACTGGCGCTTGACGCTGCAGTCGCGTCGCAGCTTGCACTGAGTGGCGCAAATGGCACGTTGCAGTCGCATGCGTGCGTCTCGACCGCCACAACTGGCGCGGACGCGACCAAGTGCATGCGTGCAGTCCGTGCGGTCGTAGACGCGAGCAACGCAGCGTGCCCAACACACAGCTACTGCGCGTGCAATAGCATTGCCCAGCCGCGGCCGTTTGGGGCGTTCTATGGCGTCGGGCTCATCCAATCGGCTGCTGTGTTTGCGAGCCGGTTCTTGCAGCAGCACAGCCAATCAGCAGCGCCGACAGCGACTGTTCCGGTGCTCGCGCTGCCGACACCGACGCTCGCGGCGCTGCGGGAGGCGACCACCTACATTTGCAAACAACCGCTTGCTGTGCTGCTCGATGCGAAGCTCACGTACGCACGGCAGCGGACGGTCGCACACGTGTGTTTGGACTTGAGCGCCGCAGTCGTGCTGCTCCAAGCGTTTGGCGTCCAGGACGCAGATGCGCGCGTCGTGCTTGCACCAAGCGCATCGACGTCGCGCCGTGGCGGCGCTGCTGGGAGCGACGAAGCGACTGCGTGGCTCACTGGTGCGTTCTTGTCGCTCGAAGCGCTGCAGCAGCGCAAAGCGTTTGCCGTCGAAGCGGAATTGTTGGCTGTACAGGTCGACGAAGGCGTGCCGATTGGGTTTCAATTGAGTGCAGTGCTGTTGGTTGCAGCACTTGCGTTCTTGTATGTGACTGCAGTGCATCGCGAAGATCGACGTTGTCGTAGTGGGAGTAGTAGCTTTGTACGCGTTGCGGGACGTAGTGGCAGCGGTCGGAAAGCAAAGCACGCGCACTCGACGCAGTCGATCGTGTTTGTCGACGACGCAAGTGAGTGAGTGCGGAGGTTGAAGTAGTGAGTGTGGACAACCCGAAAGAGTCAGCATTGCATGCATTTGATCTCACGCGTCGGACCAAAACGAAGTAACGGAATGACGCTACGCTGTTCATATGTGCAGCTTGCATTAAGTTTTGCGTTTTTTCTTGCTCAAATTTCGACTACAGCATACGAATTTTAGCTGTACATAGCTAATCTTGATATGATGTGTCAGCTGAGTGCAAATTCTTTTTGCTTGCGTTAACAACAAACAAACTGGACGCCGCATTTCTCGATCTCAAGTCGTCACAACAAAACACAGCCGCACACACACACAGCACAGCAACGCCATCTACGCACACACGCAGCTGAACATGACGCACCGCGGTGGCAGCAGCAGCGGTAGCAGCACGAACGCACAGGAGCTCGCTGAGAGCATCCTCTCGCTCTACGACGTGAGCGCGCCGCGCGACGCCGTGATCGCCAAGTACTACCAACCGGACGCAGTGTTCACGGACCCGATGCTCACGGTCACGGGCATCGCGAACATCCAAGCGCAGTTCCGCGCACTGCCAAAGTTCATCAAGTCGTCGAAAGCGACGCTCGTGCGGGGCTCGATGGCCGGCTCGTCCGTGCTGACGATCGACAGCTCGGTCGCGTACCGCCTCAAGCCGATTCCGAGCTTGTTCCGCATCACGATGCGCCAGTTTACGGTCCTGGAGCTCAAGAACGGCAAAGTTGCGTCGCACACGGACCACTGGGACGTCTCGAGCGTCTTGGCGAACATCCCGTTCGTCGCGTTCTTCTACAACAAGTTCCGCCCGATGTTTGGCGCTGCGAGCTCTGCGGTGCTCAAGCGCCTGTTGCCACCACAGGCAACGGCGCAGACGCTCGCTGCGGCGCCGTCGACGGCCAACAAGCAGACAACCGGCGTCCAAGATGCCGTTGCAGTTCAGTAAGGGAGTGAGGGAATGAAGGAGGCATCAGTAGCAACAGCAGCAACACCTCGTGCGGTGATCGCAGGTGATTCGTGATCGCGCAAGCAACAGTTAATATGCGACAAGTGCAAAATGTATGTGAATGCCAAAAAGAAAGAAAGAATGTTTTTTTTGGAAATCGCATTTTTGGCAGTTAAAGTTGCACTTGAAGTCCGCACTCGTGCGGCAACTCAGTGGTGCGGCAACCCGAGACCTGCAAACGGATCGCGACTGTTGCCGCCACTGCTCGCAACGGATGCGCGGTACTGCTGCTGCTGGTGGTGGTTGTAGCTGCCATTGCTGTTTGCCCCCGGTGCCATGAACGCACTGATGTTGGCTGCGGGGTTGACGCCAAAGCCGTTGCCATGGTGCATCATCTGCGGCTGGTGGTGCTGCTGCGACTGGTGGTGGAACCCACCAGCGTGGTGGTGCTGCTGCTGATGGTGAGCATGGTGGTGGCCATGGTGGCCATGGTGACCATGGTGCTGCGGCTGCGCGTACCCAAACGCCCGGTTCGGCGCTGCAAGTTCATCGAATGCACTAAAGTTCTTGCTTGGCGGCGGTGCCATTGGTGCAGTAGGTGGTGCAGTATACAAGTTTGACTGCTGTAGCTGCTGAGGCTGCAACACGTGCGCGCCAAACGGATCAAAGCTCACAGGCTGCACAGCTGCAGGCGCTGCTGCGGACGACGCACCACTCATCCCAAACGGATCAAACGACTGCGTTGTTGTTGTCGCTGGCGCTGACGTTGACGACGATGCGCTGACGCCAAATGGATCAAACGATTGGGTCGATGCAGCGACTGGCGCTGCACTGAATGCTGCAAAGTCCCCAAACCCGTCGCTTTGCGTTGCTGGTGCTGGTGCACTCGCAAATGCGCCCCAACCATCTGCGCTGCTGCTGCTGGTGGTCCCAGTAGACGTCGTCGCCTGCGCAGTTGCGCCAAATGCATCGAACGTTGTAGCAGGCGGCGCTGCTGCAAAGTCAAGGAGGTTCGTCGTTGCTGCTGCTTGTGGCAGCGATGGCGACGGACGGTGCTGGCTCGTACGTTCGTCACGGGTTGTTCCTCCAGTCGATGGACTGTCGACGTAGAATGCTTTGTCGTTGTAGACGCGGTTGATAAACTTCTTAAAGTAATCGACGTGGTCTTTGTCCGTTGGTTTCCGCATCTGCGATTCGTCCCACGTCCCGAGCCACGCGCGCTTTGCAGCAGCGTTCCCACCGCCGTTCTCGTCACGCAGTGCATCGACTTCGTCTTTGCTCCAGTTCGACATCGACACGCTCTATAAGCGTTTTTGCAGTCGTTTGTGTGTATGTGAGTCCTTCATACTAGTGCAGGAGCATATGTAGCAGATAAGCACCTGCTGGACGCACCTTGACGCGCATCGAGAAGCTCTGGTGCGCGCTCTTGCAGTTCGAGCACACGAACGTCTTGAACTTCTCACAGATGTTCCCATGGCCAAACTTGTTGTACGCGTCGCAGTTGACGCAATACTTGTTGGCTTCGACCTTCTTGACTGCGTTGAGCTCCGCTTCGGCAGACATCGTGACTACTGCTCTTGCTGTTCTTGGTCTTGTTGGTAGCAGTAGCAGTGGTGACGACGTGGACGAGGAAGACGCGTGCGCAATGGAGCGAAGCAGGAAATGGCGCGCAAGACCAGCTTGCAGCGGCCGCTGTCGTTATGAAGAAGTGAGCCACGTACGCGAGGGAGCAGTTGAACAGTCTGAACAGTTGTGCGCTCAAAGAGAAATAATATATATTGTATAAATGCGTTTGTAATTTTAGAGCCGATATTTTTAGACGCATCACACGCCTAATTTAGAGTCCAGCCTAAAATTACAAGGCGAGAAAGAGCGAGACAGACAAAGATAGAGAGCGAGAGAGAGAGAGAAATGGCGCGATGGAAACGACACTTGACGCAATAAATCCTAGTTGGAACTCTGCTACGAGCCACTTGAACTCACCGACACTCCATCCTATCACTTCGAATACGCTACAAAACAAACTACGGCAGTCGTCGGATCACGAACCGACTCGTGTGGAATGCAAACCCAGCAGCAAGAAACTCGACGCGCAGGACCGCTTGGGCGGGCAACCGCACGCGCGCTTCGGCAATACTGAGCGCAATCTCTTTGCTCGTCCGCAGTGGGCAGCTACATTGCGCCAACACGCGCTTCCCGAACCAGAGTTTGAAGATGCTCTTGTACTGCTGTCGTGGCTGGCTGTGCTCCAGATCAATGTTGATCTGGTACATCCCGTCGTGCGTGACGACGACGCCGTCGTTCACGAGCACAAAATGCGTATGCGCAGCGTCTGAGTTGCTCACGCGCTCCCAGTTGACGACGCCAGGCGACTGGACGCTCCCAATCGCTTTTGCAGCCAAGTACACGAGCGGCTCGACAGCTGCTGGCGACAGCGATTGCGCTGGCGTTGGCGCTGGCGCTGGCGCTGCCTCGGTAGAAGCGATCGAAGCGATAGCGATGGGGAGACGCAGATGCGACGAGGCGCTGCTGCTACTATGCGTAGCGTGAGGAAGCGCAAGTGCGTTGTTGCCGCGACGGCTGTGGCCGCTATCGTTGCTGCTCGTGTCCATGTCGACGGGTGCGAGGTCCTCGCTCGGTGCATCGTCGAATTCGATCTCTGCGCTTGCAGTCGCCGTCACGACTGTCGCAGACGCGCTGTTTGTTGCACTCGTGGTCACTGTGTCGTTGTTGGGAGCAGCAGTGCTGACCGACATGGTGGCGTCGAGTGTCATTGGAGCGAGTGCTACGTGCACATCGGCGGTTGCTATAGCAGCAGGCGCTGTCTTAGTGACAACCGGGAGCGTTGCAGACGCAGTCGCGGCGAGGATGTGTCGACTCGCGCTGCCGAGTGAGCCACGTTTGCGCGTGTCGCGTGACTCAATGTTGCCGCCCTCGTACCGCTCCATGATATGTGAACTCGCACGGCGGAGTCGCCAGATCGCAGACCGCGAGACGCCGTAGCGCCGCGCCACGTCCGCTTCTGTCACTTGTGTGCCGCTGTCAAAAAGCTTGATGATTTCGACGCGCTGTCCATCTGTGAGGCGCTTGCCGACACCGCGGCGCTCGACGCCACTGCGCTCACCAGCGCCACTACGCGCAGTCACGCTGCCGCCACGCTCAGTCATGGTCTGATGCGTTAGGCTGGTGTCAAAACGTTAGTTGAGCTTATCAAATCAATTTTCAAATTAATTTTTTATCAAATCAATTTTCAAATCAAATTTACTCGCGAACCAAATCGTCTGTTTGCTTGTGTCAATGCCACCAAAAATCCACAAGTCGTTTAATACAGCGCCGCCTGCGCATTGGGTTACTTCTACGTCTGCGCCACTTGCTACTCGAGCGCAATGAGCTGTCTTTTGCGACCCTACTTGTCGACCATATTAAATCACCGTGGTATTTCTTGTATACGTCCAAAGACACGGAGTCTTTCGTCACTATAATATCTATTCCTCCACGCTCGTTTGATACGCTGCTGTGCATGTTTGATAAGCACTACAAAGTAAAGATTGACCCAAGCCGACGAGGGCGACCACTGAGACTCCCGCACAAACACGCCGTTTTCGGAATGCAACTGTACTTTTACATGCACTCAGCAGAGCACCGACCAATTGCCATGCTCTTTGCAGTCCCTCCCCACGCTCTTTCGCCTACTAAAGCGCGCTGAGCGTGTCCTAGTTGGTGCACTTTGAGCGACGCCGTCTGCAGCAATCGTTTGGTCTTCTATCAATCTGCAACGCATGTGGGCATTTGCGCGAAGGAGCCACTCGTCGAAGGTTGTTCGCATTCGTTGACGACAAAACTTGCGCGTCATGCAGCCTTCGAACGCCGAGCAACAGATCGCGTTATATATTGGTGCGCTTACCAATATATTTTGTTATTCAATTAGTAGTAGTGTTGATAATATTTATCGTTATTAAATAGGATGGATGCAAAACCAGCTTGATACCGGGGTCCTATGTTTCGGAGTCGATACCACACTACTATGAGCTGTCCTAACTGCCTGGGTTTGTGGAACGACAAGGTGACGAGTCTTACGCTTCAAGAGCTTCTCAATGATCCCAAGTATGTAAGCGAAAGACTATACATCGTTGCTGACACTGCATTTCCTGTGCGAAAATGGGAAGATTGTCACTCCAATCAAAGCCGGTGACCTCGAGCGCATGCCACCTGAATCTAGACTTGGTAGGATCGCTCAAAGTGACGCTATTACTTCGCTACGGGAAGCAGCATCGTGGGGCATGGGCGATGTGACCAAGGTGTATAGGCAACTGTCACATCCTCTACCGTTCGGCCATACTATCCGACCTGTCTATCCGACCTGTTCGTCTAAAAATAATTCCGTGTTTACAATTGTACATTAAGACACACAGGTATAAGCGAAATACGTAATGCATTCAGTTGAAAGTAGTTCGTTCTTGCTACCTTCGTCACATCTTGTTGCCGCTCAGCTTTGCATGAAATGCCAACTGCATTTGCATTGGGCTCTTTTCACTAGCATCGCACTCTCCTTCTTTCTCACTTGTATCTATCGGCTTGTTCACGTCTGCTCTTGCATGCGTCTTCTTGCCACCGACGCGCACGCTCAAGCGCCTCTGCACTTCGAGCATTCTCTCTCGCTTCGCGCTTCTCACTTACAGCTGCACCTACTGTTGATCTCTTCTCTCTCCCTCTTTTCTCTCTATAGCACGTGGTGCCTCACGCTCATTACTCACTGCAAATAGAGCCGTGTGTCCGAATCCTTTGATTCAATCTGCTCTCTATCTTTGTAACAGTCGATCGATGCGCCGACGCCTTTGCGCGATGTACGACGCAGTCGTTGGCGGAAGTGATGACGATCCATGACGCGCCAATTGCTGCCCGTGCTGCACGACATCGCTTTGGCTTCTGCCAATGCGATTTCATGTGTCGAGGGCATTATGTTTGGGCTGCTTGGTGGGAGTGGCACTTCTAGGAACTCGACGTTGTCATCGTCGCTCGTGTCGAGCTGGTGCGTGGTAGGAGTGGCCATGTTGTTGTTGTCGTCACAGCTCGCTATTCCATCCTCGAGCTATGTTATACTGTAGCAGAAGAATCAACAAGGCGCTGCACAAACTATGCACGCCGAATAGAGGGAGGCATGTGGGATCACCTGCCGGCGTCCAGTTGATTTTTGGCGTCGTAAATAGTAATCGAATTGAGACTGCGTGAAGGTCATACTGGTCGCCAGCGGCGTGGATGTAAGCTATTTCCACTTTCTTCCAACCGCTCGCATCAAGTGACAGAAGACGCTC
This sequence comes from Globisporangium camurandrum, assembly GCA_023337595.1. Lineage (NCBI taxonomy): Eukaryota > Oomycota > Peronosporomycetes > Pythiales > Pythiaceae > Globisporangium > Globisporangium camurandrum. The sequence goes on from JAADXH010000547.1 coordinate 13,594, forward strand.
CAATTAAGCAGCATGAGATCCACTGCTTCGTCGGTGTCATAGCACCTACTTGAGCAAATCTCAGTATAGGACTTCATCACTTGATCCACATCGTTGGTTAAAGGACTGACGATATAATAAATTAAAATCAGATTTTAATTTCTGTCTTCGCACGTATTTGCATGAACTGTTCGCTTGTAACACTAGTTGCACATCGTAGTACGACCCCCAACAACATGAACGACATTCTCGAACATGATAATTTCCAGCACCTGATAGCGACCGAATGGGTGGCACTCCATCGCCTCTAGGACGCGTCGGGCAGCTCCATCATTGGAGCCCTTCTGCGATCAGGGTCCGCTGACAAGCCGCGGATCGCCACTCCTGGGTTCATGCAACAGGAGGTTCACTACGCGCTGCGCAAGCGGGCTGCTCTCGAGTCGTCTAGCTCAATCAACGAGTGGTCAAGATCGAGATGTCGGCGTACTGTGACGCCGACGTGGACCGCCTTTCATTGAACCGCTCACTCAGCAAGTTAGACCTTGTGATCTCTCACGTCGAGTCATAACTAAACAAGCGAAGTCAAACTTCTTAATCTTGCGCTTATCTTGTAAGACCAAAAAATGGGCTCTCGGGAGGCTTGTCGCGGAAGAGCACATGTTTATGCCACTACGGTCGATCTAAGAAGATTTTCGGCTCGCATTCGAGCCGCCTCTAGACGAGTCGCGCATGCGCGCAGAGAACGTTGCTCTGCGCCAATGCAAACTCTCTTTGTTGCTGTTGTACAATGGGTCTTGTGCCTTTTTTCGTCAGCATGCACGAAACCACCCATATATCTAAACGTAACTCAACCGTGGAGTCACAGTGGAGTCACCATCTGCTGTCGAGTCACTTGCTCTATCTCCTTGCACACTTAGTCATTGTTAAACCGATTGACTGGCTATCCATTTTGCGCTTGCTAAACTGCAAAATCATATATTTAGCCACACACTATTCACAAATAACACACATGGGTTCGTCACACGGATTTGTGTTGTATCAGTAGAACGTCAACTTGTATGTGAATTGATGTATTTGTTTGAAGATCTAAACCTATATACTTTTACAGCTTGGATTTGATAAAATTCTAACAGTGAAAAACACGGTTTCCTCATCAACATATGTCAAATATCACGTCCAGTGTAGCCACATCAACTCACTAACGATTGTTCGATACTTAAGATTTGCCTTCGGGGCTGTAGGTAAGGTTGCAGTACAACCGACTCACAGACATAAGTTCACTGATGTGGAAGTAATCACAATTTAAAAATTCAAGAATTCATATTCGTACCATCAAAAACCGGTATATCACATATGTGGAACATATGCACTTAAGAACTAAAGAATATGTCGTCAACAATGTTCCACGGAATTATACCTAGCTTGTCATAAATTAAGAATTTGATTCGTATGTTTTAATGCGTTTGCAAAGGTTTACGTATATATACTATGTATTAATGAGCATCGACAAAACCTAAGTTCCGTCGTGGATATAATGTGTTTGATGTCTGTCATGTAAAATCACTATATATTGACATAGAATATATTGCCTTGAATTCATGTACAACGTAGTATTAAGCATAGACGCGAACGTAAAACTCACACTTTGTTTCGAATTCCCATACTTCCATATAAAAGACAAGACAAATATTTTATATCGAAATATCACGAAACTATCGTTGTTGTTCACTCTCGAGAGTCGCAAATACGATTCGGTATCACTCGTTTGTTACCGGAAGCGGGAGCACAAAACTCCCAAATTGTCGTGCTATATTACTGTTGCACAACACAAGCTATAACAATCGCATTCAACAATGCTCGCGATAAATGACTATATGTTGCCTGAGAAGATGCTGTTTCGTATTATAAATGCAATGTTAAGTCATAACACGCAAACCTCGTGGTATTTTCTATACTGTCATACTGATTCTAAACTGCAAACTACTGCATTCCAAACTATGTGGCTGTACGTGTGAATATTCGTTATTGTGCTTTAAGGTATCATACTACACAACGTAAATTTAGAAATACGGCGGCACTGTGTAAGTATGCGTAGAAGTGTATGCATATATACATATAACAATTACTACTCTTAATCAAAACGTAAACAACAACATAACTACCCACAATAATCCTTAGCATCACAAATATATGATACAAGTCGTAATTTAAAAATGCTCTTTTTACGTATAATTTACCGCCTAAGCGGACAGTTTGTTAGCAGCCAAAAACGACAACGTCACTTTTGGTGATCACATTTTACATATACGGTATGATAGCATACATGTAATAATGTATTTGTATATACAGTACAATTCATGCACCACAAAATAAAATGCTTTAGAGGCCATAAATTAGATTGCTAAGATAATACGACACCAAGATTAGGTTGATGTGTTCATTGATTACTACATTTTTTAAACCAAGATGTTTTATTGTGATGAGCATAATCCACTGTCCACATCCAAATGTTTCGTAATAAGGCTGAACGCAACTGTGTGCGTGCGCACATTCGTCACTCACACCCAAACTCATGCTGACGCAACGATCAACTTATCATTCGAAAATTTGCGCCGTCTAGAGCAAGCAAGGCCGACCGAGCAACAGCAGTAAGCTAGAAAGAGCGAAATGCAGCGTCGATCGCAGCGCGAGGGGGGCTGTGCATGTGTGAGTACATTGTTTGTGCTGTTGGTATCGATCTCTCTACTGCTGAGTTAAGTGCTTGATTTATGCGATTTATCGTTCAGCCAATGTTAAACGATTGCTCACAATTGTTTTGGTCAACAATGTTATCTACATTATACTTCAAAGTAGAATTCATGACTATATGGAGCCTAATGTGGCGAGTTGCACATCAACATCATGTTATTTACTGTGTGTCACTATGAATTGTACTGCGCAGTTGTTCATAGCATCAAAATGTGAAGATATCGACTCCCTATATCGCAATGAAATGGTAGGTTCATATATGCGTATAAGGTCTAAGTAGTGAGGAAATAAACACGATGGCTGTCTGCGAAAGAAATGTTCGTGTAGGATTAAATTAATTTGGCATATCGTGAGATGAAAAAAGACAAACACAGCACTATGTCTTCATGGGAGCAAGTGAGGGTGTTAGTGTATATAATAAAAGAGTGCGAAAGAAAGAGAGAAAGATAGAGAGGGAGAGAGTGAAAGAGGAAGATGGAAAGAATGGTGTGTGTAAGAAATACCTACCAATGCAATTCAGCGTGAGACTCCACGTGTAACTCAATCTGACTATTTTCCCTCTACATGTAAATTTAACCCCACGTGTAACTCAATTTCTCTATATTCCGTATGTATCAACATTTCACAAATTAAATAGTTGTAATGTCGAGGATAACAATAGTATCATGGCCCATACAGGATTAATATCATCGTACGCTGAAACAGCGCTTCTTGAATATCATTGTCAAATCTGAATTTTTAGTAAATGGAATGAGAAAAAATCCAATATCGCGAAGCACAATGTATATACTTTTTCAATATTTTGTATTATTGAAGCGATATTCTGGACTTGCTTGTCCAGCGTTTATAAATGTAATCGTAATGTCCAACTATTTCTACACATGTTTCAAAAATTGACATTAAGTATATTATATAAATTGACAAAGTAAGTACTATTATTAGTGTCGAAATATTTTATTGCAAAGCTTGTGCTTGCTGGCAATAATATTTGCTTGATTTATATAATGCACGATATTGTGCCTCGATTACTATAACGGGACACTGCGTTATGCTACGTTGTATTTTATAGCGTCAAATTATCGACTTCATCTATCGCGATGTAGTTTTCGGTGGACTTAACATCTCAACATGCTAACTATTGACGAAATATGTACCTCTTCCGGTAGTATTACGAAAGTGTAGTGTATTTGTAACATTCTAGTAGTTCTGCAAGAGCCTTACATAATATAACGCAGCAATTTCTGAATTTGAACGCATTCTCTGCATTTTAGCTACAAGCAAAACTAATGCAGCAATGCGTTAGGTTGGTGCTGTCGTATGCAAATGCCGATATATGTTCGAAAATTGTGTAGTCTTGCACATCGTGTTCCTAGATAATATCATTAAGTATACGGTACTACAAAGGATAACGACATTGCAGTAGTGCGGCTTACACGCGAAGACCGGTTGCAGCAACAGCGAAGTATTAATAAGTTGGGAAGTGGGTCCATCAATTCATTTAGCATAGCTCCTTTCCTGGGTTGCTTGAGGAGGTCAATGCCGTTGGATTGAATAAGCTGCAGTTCCATACGGCCGAATGCAAATGCAGTGAGCTATACAAATGGATTATTTAGTATTTATACATGGCATGCGCGATTATACAAGTACGTGGTCTTATAACACGATATATTGACGTGCTGCTCGAAAGTACCAGCGCCACTACGCTCAACAATGTTTTGATGCGTTAGTTGTCAAACTCTATTTGAGCCTTTTGCCAACGCTAAATTGCACTACATCTATCTGCATTTACGTACCACCTCCGTAAATGAAAGTCTGTGAGGTGCCATTATGGTTCGAAATACCAAATTGTTGTTACCTCGTTGTGAAACATTTTCCAAGTGTGCTAGGATAAAACCGGTGGATTTGCTCTCATAATTCAGATTCTCGGTGTCATGGTTTTCCGCAACCATTCTCGATCGATACATTTATCAATGCAAATAGAATGTATGTCAAAATATAGAGTTCGAATGATAGAAAATGATTACTGAAACGTGCTAAACATAAAGCTATGTCAAAAGGAAACACAATGAGTCCGAAAGAGAACGCAAACGAAAATTATGCCAATCGAAACAGAAATCGAAAAAGCAGCAACAATCAGAATTGACGCCACACATGACGAAAGTCCAGGAAAAATGTGAAACTCTGTTCCCTCTTGGGCTTTTTGTCTTCCCTCAAGAATAACAGCTGCAGCATGCTGCACTTACAAAAAGCGCATATCAAAATAGCAGAGCAATATTAGACAAACATTGACCAATGTGCATACAAAATCATCAAAAGTGCCACACTGACAATAAACACTTATCAAAATAGCAGATCAAGTTTGTACACACATTGTTCAACTTGCAATCTAAATCATTAAATGCTAAAACAAAATCGATAACGGAGTTAGTGCGTAGTAATTGGTATTTCTTTAGTGTTTGTTGTAATATATACTAAAACATCAATTTCGACAGAATGCATAAAGGAAAGCGTACACATAATAATCAATAATATTCGTGCATAAAATACAAAGCAACTGCGTTTACAATAACAGCATCGTCAAAAACACCAACTGTAGCAACAGCCACAAGACATTCGACAACATTAGTATGCTATTCAATTACAAAGATTATTGATATGCGCGATGTGAGGGGTGAAATATCGTACTACTGATATATGTATATGCTGTGTATATGTGGTAAAAAAATTTCAGCATATACTAGCATGATGTGTATATTACGCTCGGCAGTAATTTTCCGATCATCCATATACAACTCCTGTAATATTTCACTAATAGATTGCTTGCCAAAAATATTGCAGGTCTATCCACGACACACATTCACAAATATAATGAGAGTTTTTGGTGACCACTGTTTGTCAACGATAGTTTTTCGTGTCAACATCACCCATTTTGTGTCGCTTCTTTTTGACCGTCATGCTGATATCAAAACGCCCGAGTCTGAATTACGAATACGGTTGAGCTAATGCGACATTCGATTTTATGCTGTTTATGTATGTCCGAGTAACAAACTATATGCGATGGACTTTTTGGGAAAGCAGTACATTTGGTTGTGAGGTATGCAGCTATGATGTATCAAATTTATATTGATTTATCCTAAAACAAATCAAGTATAGCATCGCGACGCTCCATTATGCTAGCTATTAAATCTTCAAGTGACTTGTACTGCACAGCAGTATAGTTGTACAATCAAGTTATGTTCCTTATGTATCTATCTATCATCATGAATATGTTTGGGTGTGAAATAGGAATTATATAAATGCCAAGTTTTTATTCACTCCTCTTTGACCCAATGTTTTGTGGGAAAAATTGTTTATATTGCGAAGTATCACACTAGATCAAATTTCCACAGTTAATAATACCATTTTTCAGCATTAGTCAAATTTACCTCAATTGAGTTTGTGAGCTTATTCTGAGTTTCACAAAACGCTGCCATTAATCATTGTGATACGAATCTCACTGTTCTACGCTACTCCGTCTCATAATGATCTCCTGATCCAATATCACTTTAAATGTGAAAAGGCTATCTTTACGAGACATAGTGATACAGACCGTTTGCGCGATCGCAGTTCGGGATTTTTGTGATTATACGGTTTGCTGAAAAGTTGTGCAATGTTGGACAATAAAACAGTGATGAAAACAAAAATATCCAAATCAAGCGTAAAATTGTGTGTCAAACATTAGATATTAGTAGTTTGAATTCGAATCGTAAGCGTCAATCGCTAGCTGTGTACCGTTCTACAGAACATTTTAGTTGGAACTTTGGTTTGTAAGAGTGAATGCATTTGATGTCGTCTCAAATGCCGAGTATAGTATCACACACGCAATATCAGCGTCAGATTTCACTTTTCAGTATTGAGTCCGATTCTGCAGCTACATTTTGCTAAGACACGTTGGTGTGTTTAGTAAAATTCAAGCATGCACTAGCACCTATTTAATCGCAAATATGATGATACAAGTAAAATTAAGCGATGTATGCATAAGACCACATGAAATTTTATTTAGAGTAAAATATACTATACCTCGATATGCATGGCACTACGAAACTGTGTATATCAAAGAGCGCGCCGTTCAGACCAAAGTACCCATTTCGACCAAAGAGCGTGTGCCACGGACGACAGACGTGATGCCATCCTGTGCTTACAAACAGCACTATCTTGTCGAGACAATGAAGTAGTTTCCAGCTGCTAGTGTTAGCTTCACGCA
>JAADXH010000548.1:0-20541 GCA_023337595.1 Globisporangium camurandrum
CTCAGCAGCACCTGAAGTCGCTGTGTCCTCGAAGCACTAGCACCTCAGCCTCAATCCACACTACTCCAAACCTGTAGCCATGAGTGACACATTCACGCTCGTGATCAAGGTGCTTGCATCGCTCTCAGGATTCTACATGTGCATCAGTCCATCGACGACGATGTACAAGATCCGAAAGTTCAAGGACCTATTGCATTTACCTCCCCTAGTTCATCGCCATGAAGCTGCGCGCAAGTATACGAAGTGTACTGTTGATGCCAAGATGTATACAGTACTTATATGCAGCCTAACAGATTCTCCATCACTGTCATGTTGTCACCAGGTTTGCTGCGAAAACAAGAAACAAGAACCACTCATTCGAACGAATCGATAACAAAACGAGATCGCTTTGTACTGTAAACCTTAAGTGAATTTCATAGAACTGTTGTATATTTATAATTGTGAGCAAATCTCAAACATTTTTATGAATTGATTAGTTGAGATTCGAGATAAACCATCAATTGATCTAAACAACCTATTTCCTATAGTATTACAATATTTCACTACTTAAAAATGATATGTGATGCTGCATACTTGTGCATGGAATGCGATGCATTCCTAAAAATGCGTCAACGGGAACAACCAGTCACTGAGCCTCTCGAAACCAGTGCGAAGCTAGTCACATTTCGATACGGTATGCGCTACGCTGCCACACAATCCACAAACGAAAGTCCTCGTCGTGCAACAACTGCTTGTAACATCCTCGGACTCGCTAGAAGTCGATCGACAACGTTATCATGCGACTTTGTCATTGCGCTCACTGTCGAACTGTATCGTTTTCACTCTCGCTTGTCACTTGACAAACACATAACCTGCCGCTTACAGACACGCTTAGTCTATGTGCGCGTTGTCAAAAGAAGACCGATGTCTGCTTGTGCAGCGTTGTTGACGTCTTACCACCACCAGCAGATGATTGCGCCGACTTAGACGGCAATGGCGTATCCGACGCAACCGACAAGTCGCGCACTTCACGCTCAAATTGTTGCCCCCAGGTATTCTGGGCAGCCACCGCCGCTGCCTCGGAATTGTCCGACGTACGCTTCTCGTCGTCGTCATCGGTCAAGGCGACGTAGCCATGACTCTTGCGTATGCTACCGGCGCTTCGGGGCGTCACGCATGCTTGTGGAACTCGTCCTGTCGTTCCATCAGAAAGAGCCTCGTCGTCGTCGTCACTATCACTATCATCCTCGTCGCCACTGTTCTCTTCTTCAAACGCCTCCATCAATTGTACGCTACTGAACCGCAGTGCGTCCTCGACAGTGCTGCATTCTGCATACGAGCGCTCGCCGTCGTTATCATTGTCGTCGCTGTCGATCGACCGCATCGACGCACTCAAGCGATCGTCGTCGTCGTCAAAGACGGTCGACTCGGCAAAGCTCGAGCGCCGCGAGTACGTGTCGCTATGTGAGACTGCAGACGACAACGACAACGACTCGCGCCGTGCGAGCTCGAGTTTTGCAGCGACTGCTGCACAGTGGCGTCGGCGCTGGCGCTCTGCGCGTCGCGTCGTGGCGTCGTCCTGTTCGGTACCGTCGTTCGCTGCGCTGCTCTCGGCGTCCGATCGCCCGAGCGTCTTGACGTCCAGCAGCAGCTCGACGAGACACACGCGGTGCTTGATGCGTGCGACGCGTGCGTCCGTCGGCGACGCACTCTTGAGGCTCCAAAACATGTGCTCGCGCGTCACTTGACACGACGTGAAGACGCTACAGTCGAGTTGAAAAAACGGTGACTCGGCATAGTCGTCCCACACGCTATACGCGTCGTCATCGCTGTCTTCATTGTCTTTATCGTTGTCGCTGCGTTGATCGTCACAATCCGACGCCAATACGCGATGCGTCGATTGCTTGGAGCGCTGGAGGAGCTGCCACATCGTACCACTCGCAGCAACGCGCTCGGCTTTGTACTGGCACTTGGCAAACGCACCGGTCTCGACGCGCAGTCGCGGCGGCAGCGCATCGCCGTCATCGCCATTGTCTCGTTCGTCCGTCACGAGCGCAAACGACAGCGGCACGAACGACGTTGGCGTTGCAGTCGTCTCCGCTGCAGTCGGAAGTTCCAGCAGCACACACACGGACGCGTTCTTTACACGCACGTCCATGCGATCGCTTGGTAACTGCTGTCGTCCTCCATCCGCAACAGCGCCAGAAGCGGCAGTAGTCGTGTCCTTGTCGCTCTCGCTACTCATCGACGTCACATCGTCGTCATTGTTCGGACTACTTGACGACAACGACGACATCGGCGGAAAGAAAAACTTGGAAAACACGAGCGCGCCGTCGTCGTGCGTCAGCGCCGTTCCTCCTGCTACCGGGTCCGCCACCACACTTCGCCCACGCGGCTGCAGGAGCTGTCCGACGTCCGTCAATGGGATCGTCCACGTCCCACTGCACGGTCCTTTGCACGCAACGTCCGTCGCTTCGATCTCGACGTTACGACAAAAGCCAGAACGCATCGCCGCACGCACGACCGCGCTACAGTCGTCGACGTTCGCAGTCACGTACGCGAGTAGCTTGTTCAGCTGTTCGTACTGCGCATCCAGCGCCGTGAGCTGGTGTTGCCAGAACGTCCCGTCGCGCAGCGCATCTAAGTGCGCGAGGCCAACGGACACGGAGTCCATGGCTTGCCGGACGATCCGTTGCTTGCACGTATAGTACGTCGCTGCACCTTCACACAATTCGAGACGGAACGTCAAGTCCAACAGCGTGACCGACACGTCGACTGGATATGCGCGCAATGCGACCAAGCGGTCTGCAAGTGCATGAAACGTCAGCTGTGTTGGTGTTTGTGCTGGACGCACACGACGCTGTTGCAACGAGAGCGCAACGTCCCACAGCTCCAGGATTAGGGCACGAAGCGCAGGCGATGCATCAAACGGCGTCAAGTAGTTCTGGAGACTTCGGATCGACAACTGCAGTGGCTCTGCAGTCAATGACGACGGCGTCGCAAACGCAAACACGTGCTTCTTACTCGCAGCCGCTGCAGCGTCGGTTAAAGACCGAAAGATTGCGTGTAACGCTGCTGTAGCATCGTCGCCAGCGTCGTCGTTCAATCCCAATAACTCGCGTGCGTCTCCGGCTGCTTCCTGCTCCTTTGCGGCGCGCTTTGCACCGTTGTTTGTAGAGCGAACAGGGCACAGCGGTGCGTCGTAGAGCGCGAGGCGCGTGCCTTTGATCTTCAGACCGCCAGTCAGTTCGACATGCGCATTGCGATTTACGAGCAGCGGTCCGATCTCATTGCACAATAAATTTTGCGCTGCGTCGCGCACGAGCGACGGCAACAGACGATTAACCAGCATCTTGACGATCGTATCGTGGTGCTGACCGCGTTTCGTAGACGTTGCGTGGCGTTCGTAGTATTTGAGGCGCTGGAGTTCGACGTGTAACGTATCAAGCGGCACGCGCCAGCCGTCGATAGGATCATATTCTAATGGGACGTCTGCGACGAGCGTGGCGTCAATCGTAAGTTCGTCGCAGTGGAAGCTCGGGAGCCGGTTTTCCGTACACAGTGTAAAGTTGTGCAACCGGAGCTTCAAGCCGCTCTGGCGGTTTGTCGTACTATTCGACAGACGGAGTCGTACGTGCGGTGCCGTTGCGTGCGTCTCGAGCGTAAACGTCGCGTCGAACGACTGGATCCAGACGTCGCCGATCCCGACGTACACGCCGTCGCTGCCACTACGCAACGCATACCGATCGATCGCTGGGAGAAAATGGCTCCGCTTTGCTGCTTCGACACTGTCGCGCAGCTCATGCGACAGCTGCCGGAGCTCGACGAACGCTTGCCACATTGTAGGGTTGTCGGTCGTTAAGAGCGACGGATTCACACGCATCGCATCGAGTTTCTTGTCGATCCGCAAGCGCTGGTCGCTCATGACAGCAATGCGCTTCGCTTGCGAGGGTTTCGCGGCCGTATACCGCTTGCGGGCCGCGCGTTCGTGCGTTGCCAGCACGCGGTGCGTCGCTTGCACGAGCTGCTGGATGCGCGCGAGCTGCGCGTCGCAGTCGCTTGCGCTTGCGGCGTCTGACACAGTGAGCAGCGCTTCGACGCGCGCGATAAACGTTCCGAGCGGCGTTACAGCGTCACGCACGTCGAGCACATCGACGAGCGCTTGGACCAGCAGTGCAGCAGTATCAAGTGTACGCGTTGCGAGCAATGCGCTGCCACGAAGCGAGAGGTTCCGTGCAATGTCCGCAGTCGTGTAGTCACCGAGACGCGCTTTCGTGACGGCGACGCGGCGAAACGTGAGCGTTGCAGGCAGCGACGCGTGTGTGAGTGCGTCGACAGTTGATGCAACGTCAGTGAGGCCATCGACATCACCGTTCACGGCAACGAGTACGTCGTGGATGTGTACGAGGCCAGAGCATTCGATCACGCCGCGTGGCTTATTTGCGCGCTGGTCTGGGACAAAGCCTGCGACGATGATCGCACCGCGTTGCTCGGCAAGCTGAAGGCAGAACGGCCGCGTGGGACACTGGATCTGTACGAAATTGCTGTTGTTGCTTGTAGTGGTGGTATTGTTGGGTAGTGGCAGTGATTCGCTGAACGCTTGTGCGTTCCTGGTTGCAAGTCGCATGGACGTCGAGTCAAGCGACGCGAGCGAGTACCGCGTCGACGCAGCTACATGTCGTGGCTGCTGTGGATGTGACTGGCGTGGCGTTGCGAGCGAATGGCGCGTCACATGACTAGCGTTGTTGCGATCACTATCGTCGCTGTCGTCGTCGAGAAAGTCATGCAGGATTTGCCGACCGCTTGGCGACAGCGCATCGTTCAGTAAGCTGCGGCCATTTGCATACATTGCATTGCCAGTAGTATTGCTGGCAGAAGCAGCAGCAGCAGTGGGCGACGCGCGCATGGACGACGTCGAGAACTTCCGCATGCGCTCCATCATGGCGTCTGTCGTCGTCGCCGCGCAGGTCTTACGGCGTGGGTGAATTCGGAATTGAACCTTCAAGGCAAAACATTAAAATATCGAAGCTGACGAATAAACCATCATATATTGCGTATTAAGTACTGTACTGTCAAAAGTTGTCCAAAAAATGACAGTCTGCCAACGATCGAAATGGACACCATGACATCGATCGACGAGACAGGCAGCAGCAGCAGTCGCAGTCACAGCAGTAGCATTCCGACGCCGACGTACTTGCTGCTCGCACTGCGCGGACTCGAGTTTCTCGTCGAGCAGGAGATCCGCACAAAACTTGAGGTGTTTTTCTTGCTGCGTTGACCTCCCACACACAATTGCGCATTCGCCATCTGACGCACTGCATCCGTTCGATGCACCATCACACGCATAGGTCGAGTTCCTCGAGATCTGCAGTGTGACGAATGACGCTGCACGCCCATACATCAACGTGATGCAGGGCGAAGCGGCAGTCGGTCGTATCTTGTTGCGCACATCGTCGCCGTCAGCTGCAGTCATGCAACTGCGGTCCGTCCAATGCGTGCTGGCGCTGCTTGCAAAGAGCGATGCGATCGTAACTGACTCGATCGCTGGCACCGACCAGATCGCCGTACGTACTGCTCTTTCTTTCTCTTTCTCTTTCTCTCTCTCTCTCTCTCTCTCTTGCACTGCTCTATCAAACAATCCGCTAACACAACCACCTGCAGCAACTCGTTGAGCACGCGGACTGGGATTCTGCGCTATCGCTCTGGCGCAGCCACTGGCCACTTCGTGCCTCGTCCATAACACCAACGTTCCGTGGCTCGTGCGTCCGCGACGGCCGCCATGCGTACAAGTGTGACGCCGTCGCGGGTGCAATCGGGGAAGCGGTGATCCACCGCATGGGCTGGCGCGTCGACTTGACGACGTACGATATTGAAGTCGTGTGTGTTCTGTTCCACAATTATTGCGTCGTCGGGCTCGTACTTGCGGATCCTGCAGTCGTGCGCTTTCGCAGTCGCTTGGGGAACGAGGACCGCGCGTCGCTCGGCCTCGATGTCCAGTACATCTCGACGCTCCGTCCAAGCACGGCGTTCCTCATGGTCCAACTCGCTGCGTGTGAGCCGGGCGACGTCGTCCTGGACGCAATGTGCGGCGTCGGGACGCTCCCGATTGCCAGCGCTGTGTTTTTGCACAATCGCGTGTTTGCATTAGGGGGTGAATTGGACGCGCTGCCCGTTGCGACCGCAGGACGCAATGCGTTCGGCGGAACCAACAACAACGTCGGGATCATGCGGTCGGACGCAACGCACTTGCCACTACGCGACGCAACGATCGATCGCGTGTTGATCGACATGCCGTTTGGCGTCCGCTGTGGGAACCATCGCAAAAACAACAAGGTGTGGACGGACGGGTTTATTTGTCAGACGGGTTAATTGACGGGGGTTAATTTGTACACAGGGTTCAGTATCGACTGACTGGTTTTCTATGGACTTGGATGTAAACGACTGCAGATGTACCCACTGATCATGAAAGAACTCTTACGGGTGCTGCGCGTCGGTGGTCGCGCAGTGCTACTCGTGATTGCGAAGAAATTGTTCCTTGCGTCACTGCAGCACTTGCCATTGTTGGCGATTGTGACGAACCATGAAGTGAACATTGGTGGCATCCGTGGCGACATGTTTGTGCTCGAACGATGCGCTGCAACGCGGGATGCAATCCAGCAAGATGTAGCGCCTGTGACAACGACAGATGCTACATAGGCTAGAACGTAGACGTAACGATAGAGAGAGCGAGACAAGGAGAGAGAGAGAAGCAGCTTTGAAGCAACAGTAGGAGCACTACGCGCCCTGTGTTGCGTCCATTTTCTTTTTACACCACGACGACTGTTGTGCTCACTCTCTACTTGTTCTGGCGCAGGTTCAGCAAGAGCCCAACGAACGCAACGACGCGGAAGCCGCCGTTGATCGCTACCAAGATCAGCGTGTCGCCAACTGCCGAGCGCTTGCCGATACTAAAGTTCTGCAGCACCTGCGTGCCTGTGCGCGCGACGCAGTTCTCGATCGCGTCGTTGCATGCTATCGTATCAATCTGGCTCCAGTAGATCTTCATGAGTGCCTCAAAGCTGTACTTGATCGGCGAGATCGCCTGGATCCAGGTAAAGTAGTCCGGTGTGTCCACCGTGTTTAGGAAGAACCCACCAAAGAGAACGAGTGGCAGTAACGTCACGATCCCAACGATCTGCGCAATGTCGACGCGACGGCAGAGACACGAGACCATGTAGCCAAGGCCGACACCGGAGCTATGCAGCGCAATGAGCACGAGCTGCATATACACATATGTTTCGACACTTTGTCCGATCCCGATGAGCAAATACGCGGGGGCGAAAAACACACTTGGCAACAGCACTTGCATCGGGAACTCGCTGACGTTCTTCGCGATATACCACGACGCAAGGTGGTACAATCCAGCGCGGTGCTCGCGCATCACGATCGGGAGTTCCAGTGGCACGGACGCAAACGTTGCGCCAGCGATGCTAAACATTTGGTTGATGATGATAAAGAAGAAGACACCACCGATGTTCTGGATCCCCGTCTGGTTCAGCTCGAGCTGAAAGTACACGAGTCCGACCACGACTGCAATGAAGAGTGCTTGGGCGATCGCTGCCTGGAACCCGATCTTGTCACGCACGATCCGGATCGTGTTGCGCGTCGCAAGCACGCAGACCTGGCCGACCGAGTGCAGACGCGAGTCGATGTTGCTGTCGACGCCGTTGTTGCTAATGTTGTCACTGAGCACGTCCTCGTCTGCTGGTGTCTCGCCAGTACTGCCACGTGGGATCTCCAGCAGGTGCTGACGCCACGCGTCTTTCAGTCCCTTGACGCGCGTGGCACCCGCTGCATCGGTTGCTTTGTCCAGCACGACGAGCTGGCGCATGAAATAGTCCGACGGGTTCAAAAACGGCGGACACTGGTACCCGCGAGCGGCAAAGTACGCAACAGCGTTGCTGCCTTTGCCGTGGTACACGGTCGCACCGTCCGAGAGCAAGTAGAGCTGGTCAAAGAGCGCAAAGAGCTCCGACGACGGCTGGTGGATCGTCGCGATGACCGTCCGACCGTCACGCGCGATCTGCTGGAGCTGCTTCACGACTGCTTCGGCCATGAAGCTGTCGAGGCCCGACGTTGGCTCGTCGACAAACAGAATCGACGGGTTCGTGAGGATCTCGGTCGCGAACGACAGGCGCTTGCGCTCGCCGCCCGAGATGCCGCGCAGACTCGCGCCACCAATGAGCGTGTCGCGGCACTTTGTGAGTCCGAGCTCCTCCATCACCGTGTCCACGCGCTCGAGGTACTGCACCTCAGTGAACGCCTCGCCCGTGCGCAAGCGTGCTTGGAACACGAGGTGCTCGCGCACCGTGATCGTCTCGTAGAACAAATCGTCCTGCATCACGTACGACGTCAAGCGCTTCGTCTTTTTCGACCACGGCTGGCCGTTCACGGTGATTCGGCCGTCGACGTCGCGGTTGCGGCCCGAGATGCAGTCGAGTAGCGAGCTCTTGCCGGCGCCGGACGGGCCCATGATCACGAGCAGCTCACCGGGTCGCGCCGCGCCGCTCACGTCGTTCAAGATCATCGTCTCCTCGAGCTTTTTCGTTTGCTCGTTCTTGGATTTCACCCGGAGTGACAACTGTGACCACTCGAGCGTGAACTTTGGTACGTCCGAGCAAGATTGGACTCCTGCCTTGGGTGTCTCGATCTGCAAAAAGTGCTCGGGTTGGTGGTGACTTTCTCTTTTTGGTGGTTCGATTGATGACATTGTGAACGTCTTGAGAATTGCGGTGACAAGATGCGCTGGTGCTGGGGTGCTTGATGAGGAGGCGGTAAGTTGGTTTGTGCGTGTCAAGAGCAGCTTGCAACGCGAGTAACCAGATTTCAGCTCCATTGCTCGCGGCGGATCATCGCCCACAGTCCATCGTTGTCATTGCAACAACATCGTCGACCCATAATCGCATCAGTGCTCATAATCGTTCCTACGCCCACAATCACAAATTGATTGTGGTTAGCCCACCATTCACTGCACATTATTTACCATTTTGTTTTTGAAGCACACAATATTCTTCCAACATGCTAAGTCATTGAAAATGTGTCCAGTATAGTTGAACAAAAGTTACACATTTGATATTACAGTGAAAATCCGACTGGATCGATCAAAACATCGATATGAATGCGGCAACACCGTGCTGAACTCCCATCGACATGTTGAAAGTGTTTTCAATCGAAATGTCCCGGCTAACAAGAGACACACTGTGGCACGAAATACCAGACAGAAATGTACACATAAGCCAGTTCAAACGCCAAAAGTATGCACATCCTTTGAAGACATCAATACAATTGTACATTAGCTGTGTGCAGTCGCTACTACTCTTTGTCCTTATCCTCATCGTCGACTTCAAAGACAATTTCTTCTCATATTTCCTGGCTTGCGCATTTGAATGCGTGCCTCACTCTGCTTCTCGTCACCACACGCCCACACATCGTGCCAAATTTGAAAACACGTTCGCGCTTCACCGTACGCAGGGTGACTCGCGACGTTACACAGTGTCTCCTTGTCCGCGTCGTGAATATGTTAGTAGCAGCAAGCAACAAGCAACAGCCACAAGCATTACATGCCTCGCGTTGCCGTCGCTGCAGGCGTCGCAATAGTACTTCGTTGTGTGGCGCGGACCGTTGCTCTTCTTGCGTTTGCGTCGCGTTTGCGGGCTGCCATCACATCCTGTTGCGGCTGCGTCAGCAGCAACTGCAGTGCCTGCATCGGCTGCTGCTGCAGCGATCGTGTCAGTTTCTGCTTCAACGATCACATTTGCTGCTTCTACGGTAATTGCATTGCCTGGTGCAACGATGCTTTTGTTGCCTGCTACTACAGTGCTCGTGGTGCCTGCAGCTACGGTACTTGCATCACATACTGCTGCAGAGCTGTTATCGCATCCTGCTACAGTGTTTGCTTTGTCTGATACTACAGTACCCATGATTTTTGCTGTTACAGTGCTTGAGACGAGTGATGCCACAGTGCTTGAGTTGTCTGTTATTACTGTTCACATGTTTCCTACTGATATAACAGCAGCGGCAGTGCTTGTATTGTCTGCTGACGCCGCTGCATCTGTAGCTCCCGCGCTAGAGTTGTTCGATATCGCCGCGCTTCTTGCTTCGGTGCTAGCATGCAGAATCTTTCGGCGCTTTATCGTCAACACCTTTACTATCAAACTCACTGTGCACGACCGATGGCGTCGTTTAGCCATCGGCGGTCTTGTACACGTCTATATTGACACGTCTGGATACTCGCGCATACAATGCCCATCTTCAACACGCTGTCGAGTATGCGCTGTCGACGGACGAGAAGAAAACGGATAGTCTTGCTTGCACATGTCGTGCCGATCACGTAGAGACGAGTCACCATCGATGCACACGTATTGTGAATGAGCCTTAAACACGATATATGCGTTAACTAACGGCACATCTACGAACCCGGGGAACAGTGACTTGTATTACTTTATATATACAAGCGACGTTTGGATTGAGTGGTGTTGGAGGCGAAGTTGATCGTGTTGGTCCACTCCGCCCACCCAACGATGATAGTCGACGATCATCTGTAGACATGGCACAGGCACTTTGCTGGATCTGACGAGTTTGCGTTCTAGTATGCCGTATGAAGGTATGTCCACAATATAGTGAGTGAATTGAAAACAGTATGCATAATAATTGGCGGCCGCGCCCAGGAGAAAGAAAATACACAGGTTTGCTATTCATCCATGACACCGCCGTAAAATCGGGAAACATCTTTCCACAAACTCGTTTTGGCCGCTTGCTGCTCTTATCGGTGACGTCTGCACAAACCCAAGACCACCCGTCAACGATGATTCGTCTGTGTATAGCTCTCGATGCAAGGTTTGGAGTGTCGACTGCTCACTAGTATAATATCGTTCCGTTACAACTACTCGATATTGCATACCATGGCGCAGAAACAGCGCGTCCATATTCCGTGAGACCGCAGACGCGCCAACGCTCACATCATGAGCTGTGGGCGTCGCGGCGTGCTGTTTCTTGCCACAGTACACTTCCAAGCTGTTTGCATTGCAGTGCCAATAAGAGCGGAACACGATTGACATGTGATATAAACGTGAAAGCATGATTAGTCGATATGTCGACACATTCGACACGCCACACACTAACAAATAACACATACATACACAAAATGCAATACACTGATGTCGCACTGCATGTGACGTAGACTTTCGTCCCCCACTTGTGCGTCTAGTCGTTTAGTAACTTACGAGTGGGTTGAACTGGCTGTGATTCGGATGAATGTTTTCATCGTACAAGAGAACTGGTGGCAGTTTGCACAACAAAACACTAATTGTACGAAGTCGATTACGACTCTTACTTTCATGCTCGGTCGATCCGTGCGCTTGGGTTTTTGGTTAAGTGGATGTGTTGTAGTAGCTGGTCAAATCGGTTACGAGGCATCGACTTACCAAAACTAAGACTTAACAGGCGATTACTGCTTCCCGTGGCGTTGCTTGTAAAGATATAGCATTACGCGATGAGAAGTACGATGACGCGAACGTATTCGTGTGACTGGAATGCTCGTTTCTCACGCAGACGCGCTCGGATCTAGGTTTTGTTTCGGGAATATCGCTGCTACGCGTTTGCTTTTCAATAATCGCGCTCGTGCAAGTCGCAATTTGCTTATAATGGTATCGATTGAACGTATCACATAATTTTGACCACAACTTCATTGGGAAAATTGGTCTACATAGATTTCACACAATATTTGCGCCGTGACTATCCGGTGCTATTATCCATGCTACCTCGTGATCGGAGTAACATTGTCATATCTGCTTTGGCTACGCTCCGTCCGTTTTCTTAATCATAAACGTTTCGAGTTCGGTGTTGTGCCTCATACAATACCAACTTCTGGTAGTACAGTCGAGGACTGCAAGGCTATAAAACTTCGAGGAAGATAACATGGTGCACGTGAGGTGGTTACTGCAAACATGTATGTTGTGAAGATGCTAAACATCGAAAGTTGCGGCGGTGTAACGTTTGTGCCAAACATGCTATTAGCGCAACACAAGCCAACAAGTACCAGCACATCGTTTACTAAAGCAAGCTATAATGAAGCGACTATCATCGCTCTCGCTGGACTCTTCCAAAAAGAGTTCGACCGCAACTACGCTAAGTCTAAGCCATACAGCACGACAACGCGCCTACATGTCAATTAATGTTTTTTGTTTGTTTGTCAGTTTGTCATGATGCTAGATCAGATCAGAGCAAAGCGTGGTTGTATGCCGAGTATCGAAATTGAAATCAATCAAATCAGATTACCTGCTAACATACATCGCAAACAAGGCGACTGTGACAAAAGCAAGGATAAATTGCTCTTTCGTGTACTGCACACCAAACGACAACAGCAGTAGTCAACGCAGCAACAGCTGATAGCAGTCAGCAAGTCCAGCGCGCTCAAGATCGGATCTGGTGTTGGAGTGACACCGTCGTGACCAGCGCTGTCGTTGTCGAAAGCAACGGCTGCGGTGGTCGCTGCAAAACGCCTCTCAACGTTATGGAGCAGCCGAATGGCGCCGCACTTGCTGCTGCTGCACACGGCGTGCGCGCGTCAATCGACTTTAACGGACCGCTCAACGCGCTTTCGACGTCGCCAAGCAACCTTGGAGCTATCAACGGCAGCAGCAGTCTCGATGGAAGCGATGCTGTCGTCGCCGCTGGTGGCAAGCGACAGCGGTCAGCAGTAACGACGCTGCAGCATCGACCCGTGCGCTCGGCAGCAGAGGTCAAACGTGACGTGCTTGCGCTCGTGCGCGCCACACAACCACGTGCGCCGCCACAATCTGACCTTGCTGGACACTACGAGTCCTACAAAAGCGCTTGCTCAGCATGGCTCATAGGCGTCTTTGCCGACGCTAACAGTGACACAGCTCAGCAAAAGCAACAACAGCAACAGCATAACAACACACCACAGGCTGTAGGCACTCATTTACAGGCATTGATGCAGTGCGCGACTGTCTCGCGCCACGCTGAGCTCGTTACGCTCGTCCTGCGCTCACTCGATGCAACGACACAGATCACGCACTTGCGGCGCAAGAAGCGGCGACTGCCGTCCATTACAACAACTGCGTTGTTACCCACTCGCATCGCTACAGCAGTCCATACAAGCGATCAACGCACTGCGGACGCTGCTGCTGCTACGTCGGCGCTGTCGCAGCGACGAGTCGTCGATCTCGTCAGCATCTGGCTCCTGCATCGTGTCGGGCTGCTGCGGTTCGAAGATCCACTGCATGCGCTTGCCGCAGCACGCGTTGCGACACTACCAGCAACCGCCTCAACGGGCGGCAGTGCGTTCACGTGGCTCACAGCGTCGCTACAGACGCTGCTTGTAGCACCTGCACGTCGACTTGAACTGTCATCGCTGTCGCCTTCCAGCGATCGCCTTGCGTCGATACCAACAATGATGGCGACGACGCAGACGCTCGCTGACTGCGTGCTGGGCTACGTCGTTCGCCTCGCGTTCGCACAACCGCCAGCAGCCACGAGCAACACACACAACGTCGCATGGCAAGCGCTGCACGAACTCTGTGCGTTTACAAGCACCAACTTCTCGCTCGTCGCATTCGAGCGCGTGACGCAGCTCCTCGCTGCGCGCACGACTGCTGCGTCGGACAGCCCCACCAGCACTCCAATCGGTTTGTTTCGCGTCCCGCAGGACACACTCGTGCGTTTCTTCCAGCCAACGCTCGCGCAGCTTGTAGCAAGCGACGTACAAACACTGACGTCTACCGACCACACGGCGCTGTTCCACGCGTACGCGACGCTTCTTCCCGCCGCTGCGCTCGTCCACGTCGTGCGGCATTGCGTCTTGGACGCAGCTGCTGCGTCCAGGGGCGTTGATGGAGCTCTCTATACATTCGTGAAGCGCTTGCGGCTGCGCATCGACACGTCCTGCCTCATACTGACGCTCGCCCATGATCTCGCACGCGACGGCGTCCAGCAGACGAACGGCGCGTTGTTGCAATTGGCATTCGAACTCGTTGCGACCGTATCGGAAGAGAACGATGTGGATTCTACAGCAGTAGACAACAGCATGTGCTACGGACAGTGGATCCACGAGCACGTTGGTGCCCATACGCATGCGACTGACGCACGCGTCGTCCCCACAAGTCCAACGACGACAACGAACGCAGTCGCATTGTGCTCCAAACCACGCGCAACGTGTCGCAGCATCATCCAAAGCAAGCGCCACGTGCAGTTTCTATGTGCGTTCCTGCTCGAATTCGATCGCCGCGTTGTCGTGCAGTCTCCAACAGTCCCTGTCACGCGCGCAGCACACGTCGCAGCGCACTTGCGGATGTTGAAGACCCACCAGTCGCTCCGTTCGACTGGCGACAATGGGCTCCTCATGGACGCGTGTTCACAGACGCGGTCGCGGTACTTGGAGCTGTTGCAACAGGAGCAAGCAGCAGCGAAACGAGCAGTGACTGGCGCGCGGACACTGGCGACCGAGGCTGCTGATGCTGTTGCACCGACTCGACAGACGCATTTAGCGGCCGTCCGAGCGACCGTACGCGAGTCGATTGCGCTGTTTACAACGACAAACAAACTGTCGCTGCAATTGCGACAGTACAAACTGTTTCAACCGAAGCGCTGGAAACACGAGCTTGTGCCGTGTGCGTTGGACGTTGCAGCGTTTGATATGGAGGACGATACAAAGGACGCGTCGCTGTTGGCGCACGTTGCGTTTGTCCATGCGCTCGCAACGCAGGCGTTGATTCCGGTGAACGAGTACGCGACGTTCGTGACGCACGTCGAGACGCTGCTGTTTGATACCGACACCGCACGCCAGCGTCAACAGCAGCAGCAGCGTACGAGGACACAGCACACGCAGCCGGTGGGGATGACGCCACGCGACGCAATGGACGCTGCGCTCGAGCGTTTGCAGCGCGACGTCCACGCGCAACGGAACAGCGTAAAGCTCTCGCAAGCGACGATCGCGACACTGCGCAATGCGCTACGTGGAGCGCTCGAGTCGCTACAACAGGACGACGCTATTGTTGGTGTCGTGGATACCGTATGGACAACTGGCGTCGTGCGCGCGCTCGAGATCGTTGGCGTTTGCAAACTCGATGATGCGTTCTTTGCAGCTGTCGTGCCCGTGTTGACGGATCGATCGATTGCGATGCGTGTTGTGGATGCGCTTGCTGCTCGTGGCGTCGATCGGATCCAGCAATCGCGTATTCGTAGCGACAGTAGCGACGACAGTGCTTTTGTGATCGACGTCAGTTGTGTTGCAGCATTTGCTGCGTCGCTGTTGGATCGTTTGAGTGCTAATAGCGACGCCATGCGCGACGCCATGCGCGTCGTACAGCGCATCGACGCTGCGTGTTTGTGTCCAGAGCGTCGCACTGCTGCGTCTGCGGAATCAGACGATAGCGCTACAAGCAACGACGCTGTCACAGTCGCAGTCGCTGGTACGAGAGGCACGACGATCCATCGACGCGCTGCACTGCTGCGTCGGAGTGTGTTTGTCGTCTGTCTCCTGCGTGCGATCCACGCACTGCCGCGTCCGACACACGCAGCGACTGCGTTGCTGGAGTGTCATACACTCGACGTTGACGTGCGCGACACGATCGCGTGGCTCGCAATGCGTGCAGTCGCCTGTTGCAGCAGTAGCTGTAACGATCAACAGGAGAACGATGACGCAGCAGGAGGAACTGGAGCGTTCCTGCTCTCGTTTCTGCTTGAGAGTCTACGCGTTTTGGCGCACTGCACGTGGATCCGCGACGTCTTCGTTGCGCCTCTGACGACTGCATTGCCGCGTCCGTCGCCACAGCTGCTGCTGGAGCGACTCGTACGTTACGAGCTCCGATACGGACTCCAGCTGTTTGGTAGTACTGCAACATTGCAGCATAAAAGCGCACACGCATCACTCCAGCAATCGCTCGACGTACTTGGCGCGTGTGGCGCGTTTCGCAGCGCATCAACTGTCGTAGACGTCGTCGAGTGGATCATTGTAGAGATCTTACAGCACGTTGCAAACAGCAACGCGTTGCGAAGTGACGAGAGCGACGAGAATGACGCCTCGTGCTTCAAACGCGATGCGATCGATCGCGTCGTTGCGCACCAGCTGCTCGTGCTGAGCGACGGGATGCATCGCCTCTTCGCTGCGCCAACGCCACTCGATGGCGTCGACCGCGTCGTTGCGTTCTATGCGCAAGCAGCTCAAGCAGTTGGTGGCTCCATAACCTCCTCTTCCTTTAGTCGATTGCAGCACGATGGCTTGGAGATTTTCGAACTCTGCGCTCAGCATCACGAGAGCCACGCTGCTGTTGCGTCTGGAGACTGTCGCGTCCTACAGAGTGCAACGTATCGCTCGCACCTTGTCGCGCTACTACGGGTTATATGTGAACGACGCGTGCGTTCGTTGCGGCCAACGCTCTTGCGCGCCGTGTTGTTCTACACGATGCGTGTGCTGCGCAGCGCAGGCGTTGACGACGGTAGCGACGCAACAGCGCTTGCAACAGCGTCGCGCATCCAACAGCTTCCGCTTGCGGTCGTCGTGCGCTGCAGCATCGACTGGCCGCAACACCGATCGACAGCGATTGCTATGATGGACACTAGCAACAGTAGCAACAATAGCAACGCTGATAGTCAGCTCATAGAGTCGTTTGTAATGCATGTGGATAAGATGCACGCGTTTGTCGCGTGCGTCACTGGCGCTGCGGCCGACAGAAACGACGCTATTGCTTCTACTACTGCTGCTGGCGATCGCATCCGCGAGGAGACGACGACGTCGACAATGTATCAGCTGGAGGCCGTGAAGCTGCTGTTTCGGTGGCACGTGCTCGCTGTCCCAACTGCGCTGCAGCAGCAGCTGGAGGCGCCACAGCAACACAGTGCCTACATGACGATCGCTGAGCGGCTGCTGTGTGCACTCGACGCTTCGACGTCTGCTGGTAGCAGCAGTAGCAGTAGCAATAGGAACTTGCAAACTGCCAATAGCGTAGCGCTTGCGAGCGACCTCGTGCGTGCATACAACGACGCAACAGCAGTAGCGACTTTACAGTCCCATAGGAGCAACGACGACGTCGACGCGCACTATCAGTTGGTGCTTGTCCACGCAGTCGCTGCGCTCTGTGTGCGCTCCGCACGTGTCGTCCAGCACCTACTACACTCGTGGCAGGACGGACGAGCGTCGTCCACAACGACCGACAGCTCGGCGCTGTTTGTCGTTCTGGTCGCCATCGCACTGAGCGCGTCCGGCGCTGACGCTGCGCAGCTCACACATGTACTCGCGTTCCACACCTCCCTGTGGCTGAATACATTTCCACGCATCGCACTCCACGTCCATGCGTTACGAAGTGCGTCGAGTGCAGATGGCGTCGCGGTGGTCGCCAAAGTGCTTGGTCACTCGCAGCGCTTCGTCGACCAGCTCGTGCGCGTCTTGCGGTTTGTGCTTCAGCACAGCGTCGCCCACCACGTCGACGTGCTCGATGCAGCGCTGCCTGGTCGCATCAGTGCGACGTGGCCCCAGCTGCAGAGCCTCGCGTCACAGCTCCATGTGCTGCCCTCGCTGAACGCTACGAGTGGGTTCTGACGTAGCCGACAAGCGAGTCGATGAGCATGAAGAGAAGGAGAGAGAAAGAAAGAGAGAGAGAGAGATACTAGATGGCGTCTTGATGGACTAAAGTATACAGCACGTCGTCTTATGGTCGCTTTTGCTTGCCGGTACACTCTTCAGCTGTTCGCTGTTTGGCGATTGCCACGTGTGGCGCCGGTTCGACGGCTGTCTGGCTCCAGCGCTCGCTTGTTGTTGCTGATCATTCGTATTCTCTGCTGCCATTGGTCCGCCAGGTACGACGGTGTTTGTACGGCGCAGTCGCTTCCCGGCGTGTTTGAACTCGTTTTTGAACGACGGTGGTAAGCTCGGCTTCACTTCTGCGATCCAGCGCCAGTACTCGTTCTCTTCGTTGCCCGAGTGCGGCAGCATTAAGCGAATGTCGAGCATACACACGGGACATGCGCTAGTAATAACGATGAGCAAGCGATGACGAGCATCGAGTGCACTCACTCGTCAGTAGCATCCAGCTAGACTTGGATCTACCTCCAGAATCAAGCAGTCAGATGCACATCAAAACGACGCGCCAGCGAGACGCACGCACCTCCACGCACCAGCGCGTGTGTGATCCGAACTTATGCTATGGAGCTTGATGCAGACGTCGCAGACGCACTTGTGCTGACACGGGAAGAATACGGTCGTTGGCGTCGCGACCTCGCAGAACACACACCGCGTCTCAGGTGGGTACGTTCCGTCTGGCAGCCGCGTGAATGGCTGGAGCATGCGAAAGTCGCGTGCGAGCTCTCGGTAGTTCTTTGTCAAGTGCTGCGGCATCTCGCTTGGCGCCATGAGCGACGCGCTGCGCTGTCGACCATGTTTTGCTGTGAGTGTTGTCGATGCAGTGCTTGCTGATACAGGCACCGATTGCTGTGACGCTCGTCGCTGGCGCGTGTTGCTGGGTTTCGGTGCCTGGAAAGCAGCATTTAGGTACTGGTGCTGGCCATGGCGTTGGTCTTGGTTGTGTTGCTGCTGCTGTTGTGACTGCACGACAACGATATTGTCAGCGCCGGTGCCTTGGCTCATCGTTGTGCGATTGTCATACACGTTAGCACTCGACGACGTTGATGGCACCAAGACGTTGGTGCCTGTGTCACTCGACTTTGAGGTCCAATGTACGAAGCGACGTCGAGCTCATAAGTGTCAAATTAAGTATCTAAATATATTCAACGTTATAAAATTCATCTGAGTATTCTGTCATTTTGATCGACGTGGCATTCAAACACATCAAGCAGCAACAAACGCAACGACTCGACTCGTGATGTCAGCAGGCGTGCGCAACACCGCGATCAAGCGCATCCAGGGCGTGCGTACAAACACATGTATTTCGTCTTCATATAGCACACGCGTATTGCGACTCACGCAGCGTTGCTGTATGCATACGTGTGCATGCGTGACGATAGGATGTGCGCGAGATGATGACGAACCCAAGCGACCAGTACGCTGCCGCGCCACTCGAGGTGCGTCGTGCATTCTTACTGCTGCCTATCTGCACACATATATGTGTACGCGTCCATCCGACCGATCGCCTCTTCTACCACCCACACAACACACACAGACCAACATGTTTGACTGGCACTTTACGCTTCGTGGGCCACGCGACACGGCATTCGAAGGCGGCGTGTACCATGGCCGGATCCTCTTGCCAGCAGACTATCCGTTCAAACCACCGAACATCATGTTGCTGACACCGAACGGACGCTTTGAAGTCCGCAAGAAGATCTGTCTGAGCATCTCCGCGTACCACCCGGAAGAGTGGCAACCCGCATGGGGCGGTACGAGCGTCATCTCTCTCTCTCTCTCTCTCTCTCTCTCTGACTCTCTAGCTGTGTGTGTATGCTCCAGTCCGACTGATCCTCGAAGCACTGATCAGCTTCATGCCCACGAAAGGCGAAGGCGCAATCGGTGCACTCGATTTTTCAGCCGACGAACGCAAGCGACTCGCACAGCAGGTGATAAATAAATATATAAATATATATATTGTATTGCCTCATACATGTACTCCTGTTTGCCAAAATGTCGCACATTTCCATAGTCGGTGCATTTCAACTGCGACACATGCGGCAAAGTCGTCGATCTGTTGCCTGCGCTGCACGCAATCGATGCTGCGACGAGCGACGCAACAGACGACGACAAACCGTCCAAGTACGCTGCACAGATTGCGCAGCTGCACATGCACAGCTTGGAGCCAAGCGACGCAGCAGCTACAGCAGCAGAGGGCGAGACAAAAGAGACAAAAGAGACAAAACCACAAGCGTTGGCGACTGCACGTGCTGCGGAGCGATCGGTTGCGTCGTTGCCAGCAGCAGCAGAAAGCACGGATGCTAGTGTCGAACAACCGCAGCCGCAGCCGCCAGCACCAGTCGAGACAGTACCAGTTGAGACAGCGACGCCATTGCATCCAGTCGCAACACGTCCGCGCACGAGCGTCGACACGGTGTTGCACTACGTGACGATCGCGTGCGTCGTTGCGTTGTTTGCACTCGTGTACAAGAAGCTGCTGAAGCTCCAGGGCGTGTTGCCGTAGTGTTCGTATCGCTTGGTGGTGGTCGTGGTGGGGACAGTTGTCTCTGCAGTATGCTCCTACACGTGGGAACGCGATTGCTTTGGATTTGTGTAGCGTAAGACATTTGCTGCTAGCGCTTTGCCATGGAATTTGATACTTGCGATGACTGTGACGGTGATAGCAAAGATGATGCATTTGTTTCTACTAGACATAGCAAGCAGTACAGTACATTTTAGTACCTACATGAACGCGAACGGCTTCGATGGTGATTTCTTTGCACGTTCGTGCAGTCTATGACCACACAGACACACGAACACAGCAAGTTGCCATGCTCCAACACTACTACTGACCTGTCGCTTCTCTCAAACTGTGGACAAGAACACCACTCTGTCGCTATGCCAAGTTGTCCACATCTAGTTTGAGCAAATCTGCGATCGTGAGC
>JAADXH010000549.1:0-20517 GCA_023337595.1 Globisporangium camurandrum
CATCGATGGATTTTGGATCGGCTGATCACATGTTTTGCTGATCGAAAGGATTTGCGCTCATCAAAGTTGTATTGATCGTCTGTCTCGCGTTTCTCATCATTCTCAGCTTTCTCAGATTCAGCTGAACAATTGTTGAATTTAGGGAAAGAATATGTACACATATTTATTTTAGTACTTGTCGGAAATGTCACCAGACGATTTTACTCGCAAAGCTCTCGCTGCATTCGTACAGCATAATAATTGGTTTATTGACATATACTAAAAAAAACATTGCAGTAGTAAAAATGCACGTCTACACCATTTCCAGTTCTATTGTAGTCGTCGTAGAGCTGGACCCCATATTTTTCGTTTTTTAGTTGACCCCCTTAATCAAGAATATCCTATCGCGTGCCTTAATTTCTGACTTTTACCCCGCTGATGCTTTTGCAGCAGCATTTGATCCAATTATACGGTAGATGAGTGCATATTAGAGTATGTGTCTGGATGCTATCAATATAAATCTAGATAGGTGCAACAAGTAAGTTTCAATTACGTGTCTTTTGATTTACACACTTCGTGGTTCGAATGTATCTGTTCCCTAAGCAGTTTAGATTTATCCCAACTAGTGAGCATGTAGCTTTGACTACCCTCCATCTAATACCTCTCTGAAACAAAAAGATTTGTTTACGTTAATGTGTTTGTATGTGCTAACGCCTGCATGCCCGAGCATATTTCGGAGGCATGTCGAATAGTGTGTTTACGGATTTTTCATTGTATAATCTCGTTAATTCGTACGTGTATAAAGTGTCATAATATGGATGTCCACTGTTACGGCGCTAATTAAATGCGATATAGTTATAGACGTAGTAGGTACACACTTTCTTTATTGAATACATGAGAAAAAATAACAACATATGTTGTGCAACCAACTCCCCCGGTAATACTTAGGCCGCTCTTGAGATAATTGTATTGCGTAACAGTATGCCAAGTCACCTTGAGAATGGGCCATAAATTAACATACGATATCCTACCATTTCAAGTAGAAAAAATGTAGACTCAATATTATATCCGGAAAAATGTATCTCGCACAGTAAAGAAACCCCATCGATAACCATACTGGATTATAAAATAAGTGTGCGTAAACAAATAGATGAATATAATATACCGCATGAAATTTATCTGCACAGATGCAATGTTTGCACATGTTAACGATATGCATATCAATATCATGACTTCGAATGTAGCTATCCAATATTGCTGTATGACATGCCAATTACATGCTGCGTTTTATTATATTCCACAGGTTTGCATAACTTAAACATCTATTATTATTAGCGCTATCATTTTTTAGCTAAAATATTTGCGTCTTAAAAGTGGATTCGATATCCGAACAATACTACACGAAGCCATGAATTTGTTTTGGCACAGATGCAATGTTCGCACAGGTTAAATATAACAATATCAATAGTATGACTTCGAAGGTAATTAATCAATATTAACTTATCACGACTTTATAAAACATGCGTTATGATAAATTCCACAGTTCTGCAGAATATCAAATATACTGTTATTGTCAATCGTTTTTATGTATATTGCTGCACAAATGCAAAACACTAACGTGCTTGCTAGCGATATACAATAAATTTTAGTGGCATCTTTTTCACTACGTCCAAAATACAACGCGACACCCATACAAGGCGTATTTAAGACCACACCGTACAAAACCATACCTCTATTTTTGGAGTTATTTAGAAATCTGCGCAGAAAACTTGTTTCAATATTCGAATATCACTACGCGTATGGGGCGCGCAAACTGAACGGTTACAAAGTACATTTCTTAACGGGGCATCAGATGCGATATGTTCGGCCAGCAGCAAAGTTTACACGTTAGTATATTCATCGAAGATTGATGGGTAAAGCGTACGTGCCGATTTGAGTTCAAGAACAATGGTTTTGGCGAAATTTAATATTCAGTCAATCAGAAACACACTTTCGGTGTTGAAGTAGTAGAAAGCTGTATTATTACAAATTGGCAAGGTCAATTACAACACTTTCACACAAACGTGTGAAACATCGAAGCAGTTTTACCATAACCTGGTGGCTTTAGGTAAAGCATATCGTGTATGACGAATTATCCTAATTTATGTTTATAGAGTGTCGATCACTTGATAAATTTAAAATGTATACACAGTATAAGAAAAGTATTGTGTATGTTTAGCCTTCTTTTCATACGTGTAAGTTCCTTTACCCAATTGTGTTGAATACACCGCACACATAGGAAAGTAATAAATTTACAGCAGAAAACGTTTTGCGCACAAAAAAGTTATAGCAATAATGATTTTTATTCCTCGGTTTGTTTTTGCAGCTAGAAAAAGGGATGCTCGATTGATCATGAGTATAACGAGTTGGCAGTGTACGCATGTTGGTTTTCAAGTTTATATCAGAAATAGTACTGTCAATTGCAGAATACGCTTCATCGACGCTGCTTGATGTGCTATTGATATTGCGTTTCGCACATGATGACATCACGGAATGCCAATATATCACCCTGGTAATTTTGTGCATGGTTTGTAGATTAGATAATAGTGGTGTATGATTTAGGCGCAATATGTGAAACTACAGTATGCACGTCATAACATTGAGCATACGCGATATTATGCCGTCTCACAGATTGCGTAATGATCGCCCATGTGAGTAAGTCTAGCAAGCGAGGCAGGAGTATCCAAATAAATATGTTTACAACTAACAGGTGTCTACTTGTCTAACCAACCGCTCATATAAACAAGACGTGATGTCCTAAATACATGATTTACAAAGCGTTCCAAAGTGCAGGACCACAAAATATGCAATTACATAATATTTCTACATGTATTTGTAACTATAGTGATATTTACCCGCATCCACAAGTTTTGTACTTTCATAAACATGCATCTTCATATATTTTCCAGGCACTGCCATCGACTAATGTTGTTAAACTTTACTTTGTCTGTTTCAATTAATTCAGTATCGAGCAATGTGTTGCAGATTGGTGTATTGATATTTTAGTTGATGGTGCAAAATGGCGTCGAGCTTGTAGGTATGCCGTACCAACATATTCAACAACGACAATACTGCGTTTGTCAGCACCGCTCAGCAGAGACGACTACTACCACCCGCTATGCCAAAAATGGTATAAATTATTAAGTCGTTCTGGTTGCTAGTGATCATACGTATGTATTATCTATAAAGTAATGTCCGGAGTATCCAAGCCGTCGAAAAGTGTTTTAGCGGCTTTGTATACGAATCAATTCTGTACAGTAACATTTTCAAGAGGTGCAACATTGTAAAACGCTCGAACAAAAGAAATGAAATTTGTTAATACGTCATTAACAAGTTTCACTCGCCGGTAAAACACAAAAGTTGATTGGCACATACGAGCTGGTATTTATATATCGACCGCGTCAATATAGCTGCCGCGCGCACGAGCACCGATATTGTGGCGAAGCTCGTTGCTCTTGCTCTTGACGTGTCGCGTGGGCAAACATTAAAAGGAGGTAGCTTGCCATTACAATGAAAACAGATCGACAATGCGGAATTCGGGACAGAAGTAAGACGCCAACATCGCTGCATCTTTACGCGTTGTTTTTGTTGGCACCGTGCTCAAGGAAACTGCAGCATCGAGAGTGACAGAAAAACTGTACGGCATGTATTTGTATGCGATCGCTGCAGACTATATGTAGACTCTTATGGTGAATATGATGTGCATGTGCAGACTGCTCGACTATATTCACGTCGCAAGGAAGGCTATGTTTCGGTCACGACGGAGTGCATAAATCTTGCACTTGTCCGCAATGGTAGTGACCACTTTAATGAGCAAACATACATGGCGTATCTATTATTATGAGCAAACGCACATGGCGTATCTATTGTTTACCCAGCGATTCTTAAATCGCAAAAGATATCATTGTGCGTATAACTCATTGCGATTAGAAGCTGCGTAACTACTCGCAGGCGAATATGAGACCTTCGTAAGCGGAACCATGCTTATATACATATGTACGTTTCGCGATTTAACGGCACTGCCGTATAGAGGACAAATTCCGCTATTGACACACAAAAGACCAAAATCGACCCATACGATAGGTCATGTCGATACGTGCTTCAAGATTCCTGACTTAAGTTCGACAAATTTGAAGTATTTGTTTGGTATATTTAAAGTCCTACTTTCCAGAGTTTTTCGAATCCGCTCTTTGTTAATGCATATTTATATAAAAAACGCTTATCTAGTGAGTTTTGTCACTGGTTTTAAATAATTGAATAGATTTGCATATTTTTGTACACAAAATTTTGGCGTCGGAACTAAGTTACCAAGGTGGACATGACACAAATTATATTCGTGGTGGATATGCAGGATCTCGATTAATATTAAAAATTTCATCTACACTACGACTTCCTGCACACATGTAAACACCAGTACTACTCTCTGCGATAATGCACTCCTTCTAAACGACTGTACGCTCCTCCCCCTACGACGACGTCGACCGCTCAAAAGACTCGTCGATCGTATAATCGATGCCCTCAATGTTCCAGCATTCGGTACGTTCAAATCGCTTCCAAATCGACACAAAGCCGCGGTCGCATGCGTTATTCGGGTGTCCCTGTACAAGGAACTGGTAATGGATGGTTACAAAAGCGCCAGGGTGCTCGAGCAGCAAGAAGAACTTGAGAACGATTTTGATCTTGTTATGGCCCGAACAGTTTTCATTGTAGACCGTAGAAGTCTTGCCGCTGTTCATGCGCTACCTTGACGCGAGAAACGACGAGAGGAATGTCGATATCTCGTTCTGCCCCTTGCAGCTCATGCATTTGAAGTACACAAAGTGTGTCTACGACGCTTCTCCGGTATCGTGAATCCCAAACACCAAAACGGAAATGAGTGACGCAAGGTACTATGATGACGGAGTGTCGGCAGCCTACGAATGCGTCAGGGTTTGCGCTTAGTCCCCCGTTAGGACAACATGTCGTCGCCGGCTGAGTCCTGGTCCTGTTTGTATTACTCGCTATAGATAATCAGCACGTAAATTACGTATAAAAACTGGTTGTCGATCATCGAGTTCTTCAACGTGACCCATTCATCACACACGTTTGTCACGTGGCGACAGTGTCATCAAGTTTAAGAAGATCTTAAACAGAAGGTGTTGAAAGCTGGTCAAGCACGGCAGATTCTCTGAGTGATGGCGGAATGAGCACGCCAGCATCTCCATGTAATGGCCAAACCACATTTAGCTTGCAGAAAGCAACACGTGGTCGACTTTCGAGACGCGCTGTGCAACGATGCCATCCTGCGTCGTTGTGCGGCGCACGCACAGTGGAACGTACTCGCAGTGGACAACCTAAATCAGCGCGTCCGCCACGCGACGTTGATGGTCGACGCATTCTTGTTGCGCGCAAACCCGTGCTCAACTGGAGCGGACGCCATGAGTGTTGCAGGTCGAGATGTCAAAAGTCGCTCAAAATGCAGTCATGCCCAAGCATTTGAAGATAATACGAGAAGCGCTTGTGTGCCTCAGTGCCGCGCTTGCGCTGTTTCATTTCGGCAAGCCCAAAGCGCCGTGACGATTCGGACCTCCCGCTCGTCGCGTGTCATGACCGCAAGCGATGCGAGGACGACCTCGACGACCTCCTCCATGTCGGAAAGGCAGAGGTCACTGCAGCACTCCATCACGCATAACTGCAGGGCCTTCTGCGAGAGATTGACGCTGATGGTGACACGTGTGAATCTGGCTGGCGCTAGTCGTGTGCGAGTCAATCGTGGCGCAGCGCGTTCGGTGTAATGAGCCACAGGGATAGCGTGCGCTGCACGATTCGCTTTAGCAGCTGGCAAGAATTCTTCCGAGTTGCTGTCGCTGTCGCACTCTTCTTAGATGAACTCGGGGTCGTCGCTGCCATCGCCACTGTCATGGCCACTTCAATCGCCACTGCCAACAAACGTTGCTGGCGCGCAAGCGCGTGGTGGTGCGGTAGTGCGAAATATCTTCATGCCATTCAACAGACGATCTGACGTGCTGCTTGCGCCAGCAGGAGGTGGCTTGCGAACAAGAAGTGGCGTACTGCCGCGCATTGCAACTTGCGATGGCGTGGTGGTGCTGCATGGTTGCGCCTGATGTGACGATGACGTGTTGCTGCCTGGGGCTGCTTCGTGTTGCGCGCTGCTGCGTTGTAGTGTCTCTGTTAGCTATGTGTCGCGACGCTGGCAGAAGGGGCTTTATGTGCGTTGCTGATGTTGTTGGTGCCAGGTATAATTGTGTTTAACGACTGGAGGTATTAAGCACAATAATTAAAGCTTTTTAGTTCGTATTTGCATGTACAATGTCGATTATATCGATAACTCTAAATGGTTCATAAGCCTGGTTTAAAATAGGGTCTCATATGTGCTCGCGATGTATTGTCACGCTGCTTATCTGTTTTACTTACAAATGTACTATGTGACTTGATGATGTGTATAGTGAGTTAGCTCTTTGCAGACTGATTTACTAAGCATTTACTGCTTCGACTCGCGTGAACTCCATTTGTGGTCTGCTTTGATACTGCTCAGCGATACCAGTTCTTTATAGCATAGACTACACATCCATCTAAATCGACACGAAACCCAGCAAAAATAGTCAAATATATGAAGTTGTCATATATATACACTAGACACCCATCTACATTGACATGAAATACAGCTAAAATATCCAAAATTGTCGGAGTAAACAACGTGAATGTCATTCCATGTAAAAAGCCATTCGCTAACATATACTTGCATTCCAGACAAAAGGCGCCAATAATAATGTCAGGTGTAGCCATGACACAAATTACTTCCCGAGTAACCGTTTTTATGTGTGCATCAGCAACACGGGATAAACTACGGCCACTAATCGTCTTTGCACGTGTGCCAGCGCAAGCGTGACTCATAGCTGTAGAATGACAGATAATTTAAATAGACTATACCGTTACACATTTCAGTAAAACGCGTATTGTGACGAGCAAACGATGCATTAGACGAAGTCTCGCGTCCACAAATAGAATTTTTAAGCTGTCTTTTGCTGGATAACCTCATGGTTAATACTGAAAAACATAACAATGGCGCTCAAGAGCGATTACTACGCTTTTAGACTGTCCGTTCCTTCAGGAATGACATAACTCGCTCTACCGATAGAGGTGTCAATGGTGCGGGCTATTAAATTCCGCTGTAAGGCGCTGTACCCATTAATGAATCTTGCAGATAGATATTTACCAATGCACGACACCGAGTGTTTATATTTCTGCAATCGTCGTACAATTATTGGGTGGAATTGTATCAAGCACAATCGCCGCGGCTTTGCAAAATCCTAGTTTTTCTGCAGGGCCGAGCGCGAAGCACATGGAGTTGCGCAACTTCAGCTTTCTCCTATGGATTATAGTCATGGGTGAGTAATAGCGAGCACATACAATGCTTGTTGCAAACAAACGACGAATCACGAAATTTTGTTATGCAACGACGCATTTGTTACTTTTTCGATGATATTAATATATAGAAAGGTGCATCACTATCAACATGCCGTCATACCAAACGAATGCCGAATATCGAACGCCATTGGCTCGCACAAATCCGTATTAACTGCGCTTATCGTACATGTGATAAATATCAGATGCATGGACTGATATGCACTGCATCGGTCGTGTGGACAAAGAGAGCGACGCATCAGGCTGTGATAGACGCGTTCAGCAAACTAGTTTCGCGCCACTATTACAAGTTGATCGCGAAGCATCAGCTCGTGGTTGCAGTTGTACGTATGAACACTGCAC
Organism: Globisporangium camurandrum; assembly: GCA_023337595.1. Taxonomy (NCBI): domain Eukaryota; phylum Oomycota; class Peronosporomycetes; order Pythiales; family Pythiaceae; genus Globisporangium; species Globisporangium camurandrum. Next base: position 7,786 of record JAADXH010000549.1, read on the forward strand.
CCGGCAGCACGATGAACTCGTCCTACGATATGAGCATCTGCAAAGGACACCACCGGCGTTGCAAGGCAAACCGCCGACAGCGAGTTCCATCTGTTCAAGCACGGTGTTCTTGTCCAGGACCCGACAGTGGCTCGTAACACGCCGAAATTCAGGGGCAAGAGCGCAGGATTGAAAGTCGCAACGTTCCATCGGATGATCTGTACACATTTAGGTAGAGAATGTAAATAAATATCACAACACAAGCGCTACAACGTATATCTTGGTGAGCGCACTGCCGACTAGTTCTTCAAAAGTCTGCGACGCTGGCAGCATTGTTTGACCAATCGCTGTGTTGATCTCGACCCTCTCGACCGGATATGCTGGTAATCGCCCCTATCGCAATCCGTTGTTGATCGTCCACACATCTCGTCGCGCCACATGTAAACCACGAGTAGATCACGTTGTAGCGCTGTAAGCATCGGAGGAGGGTGGGTGCGTGGAACAAATATTCGCCGACTTACTGGCGCTCGTCATGGCTAAGATCAAGTAGGTGCTGGTGGAACACGCCTTCAAGGAAGTCCCTCGTACCACGAGCTGTTCGCGGTATTTCCCAGTCGCCCTGACATTTTTTCTGCCTCTGGACTGTCTCGCGCTCCAAAGCGTCGAGTTCCTCAGGCTGTTTCTGCTCTTCAGACTGTAATGCATGGGTGACCGGGCCGTTGTTGTCGATGCTGATGGCAGTGGCGGTGTCGGCTGAGTACGCGTCAGCTAAATCGAAATCAAACAGCGTGTGGAGCGTGTCACGCGCGATGTACGCTTTCGTAGAACGTCTTGATCTGGCTTTGATCGGACATGTGCATATCATACAATGCGCGAAACGAGGTATCGCGAGAAGTGGCTAATTTCCGTGCCGAGTGGAAATCTGTGTTATCTATTTATCTATCCAAATTTAGTCCGTTTTGGTGCTTGCAAAAAAAGTCTTGCAATTTTGGCGTAGTTTGCACCTCTCGTGAGAATAAATGCTCCAACCGATGCATTTGACAGTTATGATTTTTCGTGCTTTGCCAACTTCATCGAGTATAACAGGTTAATATGTTGTATTTTTAGGCAAATACATGCACATGCAAGCATCTTTTTCCTTTCTCTTGCTTTAGACATCATAAATTTCATTTCGGTAGAATGTGGTGAAACGAGACGTACAATTTAACTCTCCGTTTCAGACATCATTAATTATATTTAGCAATCACGCAAGTTTCGTCAAAATGTATACCCGTTACATGATCCAAAAATATTATCGTTAATGCACTTTGAACAGGCAAACAAAACAACGATGGTTTTATTATTTGCGACAAATAATCAGGTTATAGACGCGTGAATATCACTGCTCAACTAGTTATTTCTATTCCGGAAACGAAAAGCCATATAGTATTGCAGTTGCTAGTGTGTGAATGTGCAGTGTTGGTCACTGTGCTGATTGCGCACGATGTCATCACAAAATAGTGATAGCAATTTTGAGGGAGACAGACATGTATACATACAAATGTAGAGATTTAGAATGTAATAGGGCTAGCAACAAATATGTGTGCGATCATGGATGTTATGCGCCTTACAAAGTGCAGTTGTTCAAGCAGCTGGTTCACACGTCTGTTCATACATGTGGTAATCGGTTGCTTAATTGCTAATCTGTGTATGTGTCTCCGTAAGCGCGCGGTGTTATATGTGTGGTCGGCGCTGTGGTCGGATGCTTGATATGATTGGATTAAGGGAGACACTGCTTAGCTTATGTAGTCACTGGCATATTAAAACATATGTGAAATGCTAGATCATTATATCAACGGATCACATTGGATCACGTAATTGTATAATTAAGATTGACTGTACAAGGTAAGAGCGCATACATTTAGTAAAGACGCGAAACCGTGCCCGTTCGGTATAATTTGTCCAATTTAAACTATATACGACAAGTGGCTTGATGGACCCCATGCGAATACTTGGCGGGTGATAAAGTGGGCTGCCTGAAAAACCAGACACAAATCCTTTCGCTGACGTACACATTGCACATACCGACGAATGGACACACCTGCTCTCTCACATTTAGTTTTATCGAATATATAGAGTCTGTATTAATGTCCGCTGATGTTTGCACATAAATGCTTCGTATAATACCAATACATAATTACTGACACGCTGTTCTATGCCAAGATGAACGTAAAGTGGTGTGAAATGGATGTCAATTGCCGTGTATGCAATTTGTATGCTCAGCGATGCAAAATGCCTGAAGACCGCGTATGTCGACACTTTTTGACACCAAAAGTTTAGACTTTTGCTTGGCGTTCTATAATGTACATGATGTTTAACAAACTCGTCCAAATTAACCCTTACAGATGGGTACTGTTCTAGCAGCATAAGGAAAAGCATACACGCATATTCAATGACGCTTCGGCAATACCAAAATCAAGTGATGTGAATATACTTTCGTAGCTAAACAGCAACCACACATCGCACTTCCGATTATTATGTACGTTGGGCTGTTTGAAGTATTTACAGTGCATTTTGATAACACTTCGGATAATTTGATACGTCAATAAATCAATCACGCATGCGCTCCGAAGTTAAATACAAAGAAATAATGATGGAATAATCTAACATCTAATTGTTGATTACACTTAAAGTGTGCATTTATCTATAGAAATTCAAAAATATCTATTGATTATAAAATTGAAGACATAAGTTAGAATTACACACTTAAACTTTTAAATATCTATTACTTCTCTTCGCACATAAAATGAAAAGGTAATCAGCGACTTAAGTACTCGAGGCAAAAATAACAGTATTGTTAATAATACTTTTTCATACAGACTTAAATATAACTGCTGTTTATTGGTTTTGTCGATTTCCAACTCATTTTTTCATCTTCATACTTTTGCATATTCAACTACTAATATGAGGCATTCTATATACTTTGTGATTACCATTTTCAAAGTGCAATATTCCGGTCACATGGAAATTTATGTGTATTGCAGTTTGATATACGTTTGCGTATTTTCTATTATTAAAAAATATTTCATTATCAACATTCTACATTATAGGAATGATAACATATACTAATACGTTTTAGAAATGCCTACATAAGTCATTACTACTCTGTTCAACAACCTCTTACACGTGTTGTGTGGTGTAGAGTACATGCCCCATATGCATCAAATATACTCGTCGAAATAGCAATGACGTCATGTAATTGAACAACTTCATTGTTCAATTCCATAATCCATAAGAGTTGGCGTTGGATGCTGACAAAATAAACATGATAGTTATAAATTCTAAAGTCAAAAACATCGCCAGACTTAACAGCTATCACTACATGTAAAGTACAAACAGTTTTGATCAAACCGATATAACAAAAACGCATTCGAAAACGGACCACGAAAATAAGATTTTATGATGTCAGTTAATAACCACTCTAAACAAAGTATCATTACAGCCTTTTTGAGAGAGTTTAAGTATTGGTGTTGCTAGAGTCCCGGATTATTGAACTTTACACGTGGCTTTTCAGCATTACCAAATTTGATTTGAAAGATAAGACATGACATAATGAAATATGTATTTTTGAGCCAAGATGTTTTACATCGTACACTAAGCGCAGTTGCAGCTAAATCGGCGAAAAACGATTTTTCGAATCTCATTTTGATTAAAAACTACAAAGGAGGATACATTACAGAGTAGTAATACATATACAGTATTCAATATTGACTCCATTCGCTAATAAGTTGTTACGACAAACAGCGAATGTATGTAATTCTTTACGCGTTTGTTTTACACAACAGATGTTTAAAATGCTTGTTCTATGTTTTGCGTTATAATATCATATGCATACTTTATTCAGTTACTTTGTTTGCTAAATTTAAGCACACTTAGCGTATGCAACGGTACCATAAATCGGCAGACAGACAAGCAGGATGCATGGTTTACTACACAAAGCCTTTATTTAATCGTTAGTGTACTAATAATGTGTGTAATGCGGTTTACACATAATTACTTATCTAGGTGCAATACTAAATTAGTAATATTGGGGTAAGATAGGATATCCTGTTTAAAGTAGATAGTGGCTTACTATTACGTCTAGGAGGTTTAGATTCCCTCACTTTTCGATTGCTAGCTTTGCTAGCTTGCACTTTAAATAGAACCACAGAGTTGAATTTGCCTTCTTTCGCAAAAGCCATTCTTGTGCGATTCTTCACGCACTCCCCAAAGTAACTTAGTGTAAGCTAAGCCGCGGAGCTTCTCGCCCCGCGACACCTGGTAGTAATAACAAGTGCAAACCTACACAAACGTGTAAACACACGAAATGGGAAACGTCAAGATCCAACAAAAGGCATTTAGTATGCATCTACTTCAAAAATCTCACTTAACACAATAATAACTATGTATTTAAAATTCTACACTTGCGATCAGATAGATAAGTGCATCACAAATGTACAGTACTTCGATATTTGAGTTAGAACAAGTGCAATCACTAATACAAACGTTGACGCCCTTTGGTCACCGTTATTTTGCGTTCAAGCTCGTCCATTGGCGTACTGTTGTGTTTGTTTTCACATATCGTGTATTATTCTAACTCATTATCATATCCATGTAGAGCCGGTTCTCACTCGTTCATATTTTGAGTTGCCCCCGATTCAGATTTATCCAATTGTAAGGTTTTAGCAAAAAAAATTATTTTATAGCTGAATCAGACCCAAATATTTTTTGAGGTACAGCTAGACAATTAGTACAGGTGGGTAAGATACACATTAATGATGACATGCAGAGGGAGCGCGCTAAATGGACGAGTGTAAGTGAAAAACGTCACAATACAATTTAGCATGAATTCGACATTTTAAAACAAATTGATTGCAGTATCTAAATACCCATAAAAGATTGTTAAAACTGTTCGGCTAGCGCGTTTCGACCTGTATAACACACCCACCAAAATTATGTGTATATGTATTCTTTGAAATCAGGGTGTTTGCAAACGAAAGACAGTACTCAAGTACTCAAGTACATTAGTGGTACAGTAACTGAGCCGAATATATACCCTTACCGTACAGAACATAATGTAGTACTTACATTTATATATTTCGTTATCAAAACGAGTGCGACAAGAACGACTACAGCGTGTGTGCTTAAACTGTCGTTTGTCTGAAATACAGTGTTTTTTTAATATTTGGGTATTCTGTGCGACTCATGACGTGATGCGATATTTCAAATCTGTGCTGAACTGAATGCATATTTATTATGTACTATATGACTATTCATAAATATGACACAGTACAGTATAGCAAGCGTCATTTAACGAAAAAGGGATTACATAATTTTGTATGGTGTCTGCTCAGCAATCACCTCAAACTTCAAGTCATGTGCGCAGCTGCGGCCCATGTGGCAGCGAGCAACAATCTAAATTGCTGCCATCTTGCAACTCGACGCGCCACGCACGGACCCACTTGCCAGAGCGACGACGTGTGCCATTTGCACAAGCAAAAGCGTGCAACGATGGAGCCCATATCACTCCCGCTCGAACGCGGTGGTGCGCTGCCCGATACGTCGCGGTCGCCGCTCTGGCGCCGTGGCGGTCGACCGATCCGGCGCCACCCACACGCAAGCTCCGCGACGTCGCTCTCACCACGCTTGATGACGCGCGAGCAGTTCCAACAGCAACAGCTTATGCGGCGCGTGAGTAGCTACCAGGACAACGGGAAAGCGATCCATGCCGTGCCGATCGGCACAAGTAGCCTCACTGGCAGCAGCACGTCCGCGAGCGAGAACAGCCACTTGCTGCTGCGGCAAGAGAGCAATCGCTTGCGCTTGCTGCAGCAGCGTGGCCGCATTGACGACGCTACGTCAACGTCGTGCTGCAGCAACCCTGCGCAGCTCCGCGAGCGCATGCTCGAAGTGCTCGTGAACGTCACGAGCGGCGTCATCGCGTTTTTGCTGTCGTCGACGCTCACAGTCTCGTGCGCAAGCGTCGTCGTGGGCCACGCGACGCCACTAGCGACCGTCATTGCAAAGTTTATCGACATGAACTTGCTCGGCACAGCGGTTTTGTGCCTCATGCTCGCGTGGCAGAGTGAAGCACCGTGGACGCTTGGCGCGATCGACGTCTTTGTGTACGTCTGTCGGTATGTACAATAGAGCCAGCATTGCTGTGACTGACGCTCTCTCTATACCCAACAGCGCGCCGATCATGGCGTCGATGGCCGAGCGCATTTCGATGCGTTTGGATGGCGATCTGGACGTCGTCGTGCCGACGACGATCGTCATGGTCGCACTCACGTCGTTCATTCTCGGCCTCGTGTTCTTCTTCATGGGCATCTGCCGCGTCACGTCGATTGCAAACTACATGCCGTATCCAGGTTTGTCCTTATCTCCGTCGTTTTATATCACTATCATGTGCACTAATAACTTTCTATATTTATCACTATGACGATACAGTCATTGCAGGGTTTTTGTCTGGTATTGGCGCAGAGTTGATCAAAAATGGCGTCCACATGGCATCGAGCAAAGTATTTACTGCTGCATTCTTCACGTTCGACCAACAACAGCTGATCCTACCTGCAATTGCGTTTGCGAGCGTCGCGCGGTTGGGGCAACACCTCCACTGGCCGGTCGCCATTTCGTTCCCTTGTTTACTAATTGGTTCGCTCGTTGCATTCCAAGGCCTCGCGCGTGTGTATGATTTGGATTTAGATGCACTGCGGAGCGCGGGGTGGGTTTTCTCGTGGTCCGAAACCGTGATCCGCGACACGCCAATGTGGTTTCCATGGACTGAGATCGCATTCGACAAGATCCAGTGGCACGTACTCGCGTCCGAGTGCTTTGGCTTCGTCGTATCGCTCGTGGTCTTGGGCGCGCTCAAGTACAGCGTCGCGACGACGTCGCTATCGACGCTGTTTGGTCGCGACATCTCCCCGGACAACGAAATGCGTGTGATTGGTTTGGCCAACATCGTCAGTGGCGCCCTGGGATGCTGTGGTGGGTGCCACTATCTATCTGCGATGGGCATCATGAAGCAATTTCGTGCCCATGAACGCGTCCCGGCAGTCGTGTGTGCTGTTTTGTTACTGTCGCTGTGGGTCGTCGGGATCCGATCGCTCCAGTACGTGCCGAAGTTTATCTTTGGCGGTTTGTTGCTGAGTGTCGGTGTACATTTCTTGGAAGCGTACTTGGTTGCGCCATTCAAATTCCTCAAGCCTTTGGAACAAGCGATCGTCGTGTTGATCACTGCGAGTTTCTTGGTGATTGGGATGCTCGCAAGCGTCGGGCTGGGGATCTTGATCTCAATGATCGATCTGATCTATCGGATCCACGAAGTCGGATGCGTCCACCATGAAACGACGGGCGCATTGGCTCGGAGTTCCGTCGATCGGACACCGGAACAGACTGCGTACTTGGACGCAGAAGGGAGCGCTGTGTTTGTCTTGCGCCTCCAGGGGTATCTGTTCTTTGGTACGAGCGTAAATATCTTGGAACGCATTGAGACACGCGTGCAATCACTCGATTTCGTCAAACTCCAGTGCGTCGTGATTGATTTTGGCCTCGTCCCGAGCTTCGATGCAACGGCATTGATGAACTTTCGCAAAGCGACGACGCTGGCGGATCTGTACCAGTTTGATCTGTACTATTGCGGGTTGAAGCCTGCGATTGACGCTGCGTTGCGACAGACGCACGCACGAGCGCACCACGATGGCCGTCCAGCGAACAGTGTGGAAGCCTCGACACCACAGCGCGTGCATTTGCTCAGTGGCGACATTGACGTTGCGCTCGAGACGTGTGAGAATGCGCTGCTGCCACGCGAACTGACGTTCCATGCGACTGGATCGTTCAACGACTGGCAGCAAATGAGCCACTTGCAGCTGTGGGACCACTTTATTGCGTTCCATCACGACGATTTACATTCCCAGAAGCTGTTGCCGTTGGCCGCGTACTTGGACGTCGTCGTCGTGAAGCGCGACGAGCTGTTATGTCCACTGGGCATCGTAGAAGATACGTACTTTATCTGTTTTGGGTACTTGAACGTCATGGGCGAGTCCGAATTCTCGACTGATCGACACAACATCCCAGGCGTCAACACGCGCGGCTCTGGGTTTGGAAACAAAGAAGGCGTTAGCTACGAAGACGGCGGTAGTGGTGATACAGGCGTCGCGTCCGTGTTGTCGGGTCGGCGCCGCAAACTGTCGCTCGGTATGGCGGACGAGCCGCAGTGGATGCCGTTCACGACCGCCGAGTCGCGGCTGCGCAAGATCGGTCCTGGATCGATCGTCACGCCCGATGCGCTTGCAAACGGTCGTGATGGCGGATTGACGCAGTACCATCGGTACGTTGCAACGTCCGACTGCGTGTTGCTCCGTCTGAGTGACGCAGCGATGGAGAAAGTTGAAGACCAAGCGCCACACACGGCAGTCGAGATCCTCAAGCTCGTGAACACGCGCTTGGCGTTTCGGTTCTTGAACACGAACAAGCGCATCACGCACCTGTCGTCGTTGCTGTACAAGTGATTCGTGAATAGTAAACAAATGGATTTCAATACGAGAGAGAGAGTGCAGAAAAGCGATAAGAAATGAATCAGATACCTACTGGCGATCTGATTTTGATCGGATTTCGTTTTGCTGCTATTGAATTGACTTCCTTGTACTTTCTATGTACAAACGATACGGTAGCGACGGCGTTGGCTGTTTGGTATCCCAACAGCGACGGCGTCACTCGTTCTCGACGTTGTCGTGCAAGAACGTTGCAATGAGGTCACTGAGTCGCTCCTGTTCAAGCAGGAACCCGTCGTGGCCATGTGCCGAGTCGATCGCTGCAAATGTCGCATGCGGCAGCGCTTCTGCGAGCTCTATTTGCTCACACAATGGATACAACACGTCGGTCTCAACGCCGACGACGAGCGCTGGCTGCGACAGCGACGCGAGTGCGCTTGCGACGCCACCGCGATTGCGACCGACGTCGTGCGTGTCCATCATATGGAGCAACGCAACGTACGCGTTCACGTCAAATCGGGAGAGGAACTTCGTGCCTTGGTACGCTAAGTACGATTGCACACGGAAGCGCGGGTGCTTGCTAGTGGCTCCTGATTCTGAATCAGAAGAATCAGAAGCACGCGACGCAGCGTCATCCGCCAGTTCCCGTCCGAATTTATCTGCGTACGCGCCGTGCGAGCGGTAGCTCATCATCGCCATCTGTCGCGCGAGTGCGAGGCCGCGACGTGGTGGCGCTGCATCGTCGTACGCGCCATCGGCGTACAGCGGATCGAGCGCAATCGCTTGGCGCTGGAGCTCGCCGTGGCCGATTTGCCACCCCGACTGGTGGGAGCCACACGCAATTGTCACGAAGCTCTGGACGAACGTCGGGCCGCCTGCAAATGCCCACTCGAGTGCTTGCATGCCACCGAGGGACCCACCAATGACTGCGCGGATCTATTTGAATACACGTATCAAATTAGAAAGTGCGGCACGAATATTAACAATAGAGAGACTTTAATAGCCAGTCACATGCGTATTCGTACCTGCTGGACGCCGAGTTCTTCACGCACGAGTCGCAGCTGCAGCGCCACGGCGTCGCGCATTGTCACGGATGGGAACGATGCGCCGTAGCGTTCGCCTGTCGCAGGATCAATTGACATCGGGCCCGTCGTGCCGTAGCACGATCCGAGGATGTTGCTACAGACGATAAAGTACTTGTCGGTCCACTGCGGCGTGACCATGGCGTCCCAGTACTGATGCACGAGCGAGTCACCCGTGAGCGCGTGGCAGAGCACGAGCACGTTGTCGCGCGCAGCGTTCAGCGTGCCGTACGTCGTGTACGCAACCTCAACGTCGTGGAGCTGCACACCGCTCTCGAGCTGCAGTGGTGTCGGTAGGCGGAACACAGCGGATCGCGCGCCAGCGTGCACTGTGTCTTTGTACTCGTCCTCGACCTGGACTGCTGGTGCATCGGCGACAGCAGCGTCGCTTGCGCTACGGATGCTATTTGCGAGGACGTTCATAGTGCTGCTGCTGAGCGCGCGGCGTTTCGGTGCGTGTAATGCGACGAGCTGCATCGTCGTTGTCGGCGGACCACAGCATTGCGCAGGCGCTTGCAGCATCGATGGCACAAGCGACATGCAGCGACGGTGTGGCGCGGCGACAACATGCAGCAGCTCATGTGCAGTTCCGAGTGCACGGCGCACCGAAACGCCCGATCGACGCAGCATCGTGGGGTGGACGTACTGATGCGCCGGTCGATCTCGTCGTTGGTTGGCAGCAAAAGGGCAAATGGCGGCGGTGCAGCAATGTTGATGTATGCAGTGGGATGGATGTCGAAGTGACGCAATGCTCTGCTTGGAAGTGGTAGCAAAAATTTGCAGCATTTAAGCCACGAGAATTTGCGCATACAGAAGCCGCCCAAATATTGCAAAATTATGTTTCTCAGCTAGCAATATTGCAAAAACATGATTTCATTCTATGTATCCGAATCTGTTACAATGTATATATTTTTGGCTCATTATTGTTGTTGTAAAAATTTGCAGCTGTATTCACGTAGGGTGCACGTGCGTATCCCTCCACATCTGTAATTCGCAATACTACTGTCAGAGTAGCGAGAACGAGAGGCAAGATTTTAGTACATATATTGTACTAGCATGTAAAAATAGAATATTTGGAAAATACTCATAGAATAAGATAGTTTTTGCCTAACAGAATCGGTAGCTAAGTGCAGCCTCTTTTTTTTGCAGATATGTCATATAATATACTCTCTTTGCTTTTTAATACTTCGCATTTCACGTGGGGTTCACGTGACACTCTGTTGCTGCATATTTTGTATGCAATAACGAAAGACACTACAATTGCGTGTGCGCGTGCCTTCACATCTGCAATCGCGACGTCCGAGCCGCTCATTCACATCGGCGCTCAATTGATACGCTTCCCCCGGCTTCCTCTACACAATACCAACAACAACAATGAAGGTGCTCGTTCCCGTGAAGCGCGTGGTGGACTACGCGGTCAAGGTCCGCGTCGCGCCGAACGGCGTGGAGCTCAAGAACGTCAAGATGAGCATGAACCCGTTCTGCGAGATCGCGGTCGAGGAAGCGATCCGGCTGAAGGAGAAGAAGGTTGCGACGGAGGTCATCGCCGTCTCGATCGGCCCAAAGCAGGCGCAAGAGACGATCCGCACGGCGCTCGCAATGGGCGCCGACCGCGGGATCCACATTGAGACCGACATGCGCACGGACCAGGAGCTCCAGCCACTCGCGGTTGCCAAGTTGTTGAAAGCGATCGTCGACCAGGAGGCACCAGGGCTCGTGATCACCGGCAAGCAGTCGATCGACGCCGACGCTGCGCAGACTGGCCCGCTCCTCGCCGGCCTGCTCGACTGGAGCCAGGGGACGTTTGCTGCAAGCATCGCAATCGACGGCGACAGTGCGACGGTCACGCGCGAAACCGACGCTGGTGTCGAGACGCTCAAGCTCGCACTGCCAGCAGTCGTGACAGCGGACTTGCGCTTGAACGAACCGCGCTACGCGACGCTCCCGAACATCATGAAAGCGAAGAAGAAGAAGATTGACGTCCACGCGGCCGACAGTTTTGGCATCGACCTGGCGCCGCGGCTCGAGTACGTGAGCGTGAAAGAGCCCGCAGCACGCGCAGCCGGCATCAAAGTCACGGACGTCGACCAGCTCGTCGACAAGCTTAAGAACGAAGCCAGCGTTGTCTAATGCGCACGCGCTGTCAGGCAAAGGCTAGCACTGGCAAGTGTGTGTGCGTTTAGGTAATAGCACCATGCGAGTGAGAGCTAGGAACGAAGAGGACGTAAAGGCAGTGCGGTGGAGTCGTCCTACAAATGCTCGTCGATCGCTCTGTGATGCACTCGTAAATTCAAATATACACAGCCAGTTGTCGTTGCACTTGTTGCATGTTCACACAGTATGACGCTCGTCCATACAGGTTGATTGCAAAATGTATGGAAATAAATGGAAGTTGCCCTTGCACTTGCTGCTGCTGGTGTGTCTGTCTGGGGGTTTCCTACTCGACGCCGTACTTTTCTTTCAGGTCTGCGAGCTCCTGCTTTTGTTTCCCAACGTCGTGCGTCTTGCGCGTCTGCATCTTGTTTGCTTGATAGTACAGCACGATGAGGTACCGACCGCAGACGTTGAAGCCCGAGAGGTGGTCGACTGCGTTCTTCGCGTCGTAGATGTCTTCGTACACGACGAACGCCGTGCCGCGCGTATCATTGTTCACACCGAGGCGGATCTGCCGAATCGCGCCGTACTTGCCAAAGATGTCGTACATCTCTTCCGACGACACTTTGAACGGCAAGTTGCGCACATACAGCACGCGGTTGACTTCAGGTGGAAGGCGCGCCTGTGTGTGGACGACGTCGATGAGAAGGCGTTGCGCAGCGGATGCGTTAGGCTATAAAATGTGGCAAGTACAAGCAAGTGTGCACATATACATGCACGCACGTACGTTGCTTCCCCGTCGTCCTTGTGCTGCATTTGCTGCCATCGCCATCTTGGAAATTGGTTGTGTTCTTGCTTTGCTCCATGCCAAGCGAACGTCAAACATTTATCTTTTAATGTTGTACCTTTCAATATACTTTCCATAAATTCAACAATTGTTCAGCTGAATCTGAGAAAGCTGAGAATGATGAGAAACGCGAGACAGACGATCAATACAACTTTGATGAGCGCAAATCCTTTCGATCAGCAAAACATGTGATCAGCCGATCCAAAATCCATCGATG
>JAADXH010000550.1:0-20509 GCA_023337595.1 Globisporangium camurandrum
CCGCACCTTGCCAAGAAGACCAGAGAGCAACAGATCCACACACACACACGCGCACGTCCCTCCTCCTGAGATCAAACGATCGGACGACCGAACGTGCGCGACCAGTAAGAAAGTAGATCACTTCTACCACCGCCGTCAGTAGCTACAGAAGCGGCGAGAGTGCACGTGCATTCCCTCCGCGTCACCCACTACCACAACGTCTGTGGCAGCCGTTCCCGCGACGTCATCACCAGCAGGGCTGGCTGTTGCCGTGACAGACGACACCGGCGTCGGCGGCTTCCGCTTTGACGCAGAGTCACCGTACCTTCAGCTGCTCGACAGCGAGTGGCTTTGGGGAGCTGCAGCAGCAGGCTCTCCGCCACCACCGCTACCCACACAGCTGGTGCAATCAATTACGAGTAGCAACAGCAGCAACTACAATAACTACAGCAACAGCGCATTGAACAAACGCAAGCGACAGGCGACCAGCAGCGCTGGCGCATCGGGGCTGGCGATGGGCAATTACAACCGCGACACGTCCTGGCGCTCGATGCAGCAGCCGCCGTTGCAGCCGCCGCCATTCCACACGATGCGCAGCAGCCACGCAGGTCCGCTGCCAGTCCACACTGCTGCGCCTATGAACAGCAACACGAGCGCGTACTACACGCCGCCGCCATCGATGTACAATAACAACAATAACAGCAACAACACGAATAACAATCCGCCACTGTATTACACGAGTACCAATGAGCCACTAACACTCGGCAAGCGACCGCGGCTGAGCAGCACGACGAGCAGCAGTGGCGGCAGCAGCGCGTACGACCGCAGCTCACCAGTCGTGACGCCGCTTGGCCGGATTGCCACCAACGACATGCAGTTCCTCCGTCCGCTCGAGTCGCTTGCAACTAGCAATTTGTATGGCGCGTACTCACCATCGACTGCCACGACGACGACGACGACGACGCCGGCGCTGTACGAACGCGAGCACAACCCGCTTCCGGACTTCAACAGCGACTGGTTCCTCACGAGCCGCATGTCACCCATCATGGGGTCGCTGGCGGTGCACAATAACAATACCAATAACAGCAATACTGCACAGCAGCAGCTCAGTAGTAACAGCAGCGGCAATACGAACAACCTATCGATCGATGCCAACAGCACTGGGTCCCAAGCAGCAACACGTGGTGGCGACTACAGCAACAATAGCACCGACGCTGGTCTGCACCTCGCAGCATCGCCTCGCGGCGCAACGTCGCCGATGCTGTGCAGCGAATTGCTTCCCGATTACGACGCGAGCTTTTATTCGATCTGGAACGGCCCGATCGACCAGCAGCAGCCGCCGCTTCAGCAGACGCAAGCAGGTGGCCGTTCGATGATTCTCAACAACACGACAAGCGGCGGGCACCAACAATATGGACCACGCGACGCGTACGCGCCACTGAATGAATTGCACCAGGGCGACTTTCAGTACTTTTACGAACCACTGGCGCCTGGCGCGAGCAGCAGCAGCAGCAATAGCAACAACCAATTGTTGCCACCGACGCCCACAGCGACGGACTTTGTGATCAAGCCCGACGTGTCTGCGCTGCCGGACGTGCGGATAGAGCGTCTGCCGTTGCCACCACCACCACCACCGCCCGTGGCCGTAAACGTTGCCGCAAACAACACTCGCAAGCGCAAGACATCGAGCAGTCGCGCGTCGGTTGGCACTTTAAACAAACCCACTGCGCGGGCGACACTGGCTGCGAACCCGAGCGCTTTAGGAGGGACCGCAACAGCAGCACCCCAACGCACGTCGATGCCGGCCGACAGGAGCGGCTTTCGGAACCTCGCACGCAACGCACCGATCGAGACAACGCGACGACCGCTCGCCAAGCAACAGCCACAACAGCAGCCGATCAGCAACGATGTAGCGGCTGCGTCGCTGTTCCAGCCGCCGCCGACAATTGTGCGGTCCTCGCCTGCAAGTAACGCAGCAGCAATCGCGCCTCCACGCGCACAGTCGACGCCACCGTCGCTTCCACTGGACGCGTGCGCATTTGACGACGCAGCGCTTGCGTCCACGGGCGAGTGGAACGACGACGGCATTGATGCCGACGCGTTTGGCAGCAGCGATGGGATCGTCCTCGCCGGCGTTCGGGCGGGCAAGAAGCCGCGGAGTCGTCAGTGTGACTACCCGGGCTGTGGAAACCGCGCGCGGTCGCACCAAAAGTGCAAGAAGCACGGTGGCGCGCACCAGTGCGTGTACGACGGCTGCACGAAGAACAGCCAGAGCCGTGGGCTGTGCATTGCACACGGCGGTGGGTCGCGCTGCAAAGTCGAGAATTGCGTCCGCGCTGCACAGTCGAAAGGGCTGTGCAAGTCGCACGGTGGCGGCGAGTTTTGTGCAGTTGACGGCTGTCGGAAGAAAGCGCATTTGAAGCACTTGTGTCGAAACCACGGCGGCGGCGTCCGGTGCAAGTCGGGCAAGTGCATCAAGTGGGCCCAGCGCAAGGGCTGGTGCATGGCGCACGCCAAGGAAGTGCTCGACTCGTAAGCGGCGCTGTCGTCGTCGTGGCCAGCAACGTAATATACGAGGTAGCTATTATATACATGACGCAGGAAAGAGTGTGTGGCGGACGACGACAGCGACTCGCGGGCGTGTGGCAGTCGTGCCGGACGGATCGACGCTCGACAGCCGTGGTGTCGCTGCTGGCGCCTCAAACACTACTCGGTAATCTATTTCGCAGCTTATATATTGGATGACATCTATACAATCTCTATTTTCGAATCCGATTTGTCATGCGTCTTTTTGTAGCGTTGACGCTCAGTTTTAGCAGCTCGTTTTGTTGCTCTTTACAATATTGTAGTTTTTTACATGCCGATGGTCAAACCACTCGACATTGGTGATATGTTAATTAGTATCGGATGGAATTGTATAAATAGTTGTTGTTGGTCCAGACAACTATACTTTTGTTGCCTCTGATGATGTTATAATTGTTGTCTTTGTTGCGATATTGTATTAGTTGTTGTTGCTGATGCTGTTGACGTTGCTGTTGCTGTTGCAGTTGTTGTCGTCAACGTAGTTGTTATGTTGCGTTAAGGTTATGTAGCGTTGATGTCATTTTGATAGTACTCTGCTGGTATGCTGAATATTTGAGGTTGTAGCTATTGTTGTACGAGATAAGTTGGTATGTTGGTATGTTAATTATGTATATGCAGCTGGTACTGCAGATGCGGTTGGTACCAGTGTTGCAGTGTTGCAGTGTTGTTGGAGTGCTTGCTCCTGCTATAGTTGGCGATGTCGTTGGTGATGTTGTTGTATTTTGCTGCCATCTATCTAACGGATCCTACAGATATACATACTATACCAGTACCGTACCATATTTACTACTACAGTAGTAGTAATTTACCGTATACTCATACCTTAGCATACCCTATTTTGCTCCTTGGGTATTGTAATGAGAAGGGTACTATACAACTTGGTAACAATCGAAATTGTATTTTGACAGCACGTTATGGCTGATAACTAATATAATATATATTGCGACGAGGGGACGCTGATAGGCATGGTATACATTTTCTATTATACCATATAGAATGGAAACGGTATTTCAATAGGAGTGAGTATATACTTGACCGTTAGTTGTAGAAATTGTAATATTGATATTACTGTTTTCTTTGTCGTAGTGGTAGTTATTAACGCAAATGATATTGCTTTCATGTGAGGATGTTGCACATGCAATTGCTGATGTTGTTGTTCATGTTGTAGTTGTAAAAGTAGTTGTTGTCGTTTTATTGCGGTTTCGCTGTTTTTGCTGCTGTTTGTTGTGTTAACTGTGTTGGTGTGCTGCGATGAGTTTTTGTTGTTTGTGTAAATGTTGTTGCGTGGTAGATTTGCCGGAATGGTGTGATTGCTGTTGTTGCTGCTGGTATAATTTCCGTTATGTCGATGCGACGTTGGCGTGAATGCAGTTGGTATTGCCGTTATAGTCTCTGCTACTATGCGTGCCTTTGTTGCAGATGCCGTTGTATTTGTTGCTATAACTGAGTTTCGTGTAGTTATTATGTTGTTATTGCTGCTTTTGTTTTCGTAGTAGAAACGATTATCGTTACTGCTAATGTTGTCGTTATTGCGGCTGTTGCTGCTGTTGTTGATTATATTGATTTGTTTGTAGTTGTAGTAGTAGCTGTTATTCTTGTTGTGGTTCAGTTGTTGCTGTTTTTGACGCACTTCTATCTTTCCGATGCCGTTCCACGGCGTTCTGCTAACTCTACACACGTGTCGTCTGTATGAGTCGGACGTATATGCTACAGGTGTTGCGACACAAGCACAAGAAGTAGAGCGATGGCACTGCAAGAGCAGCAAATCCAACTGCTGTATTTGATGCGTGCGCATGCATTGTGCGTGCCCTTTGAATGCGTGCATGTGTGCTTGCGTGAATGTTACTTTAAATTTATGTGGACGATATATGAGCACCTGACGGGTGTCGATTCGGTGTATGTATGAGCTCGATGTGACGACACGTGTCCACAATTGCTCTGTGTGAGATCGATGCTAGTGTGAACATACTTGGTACGCGGATGATTATCTGTATGTGCGTGCTTGTTTGGACTATGCTTGAACGCATTAGTATACCCTGCGCAGACGCTATTGAATGTCTAGGGCGGATGTGCTTATACGCGTCGAGCACATAGAACAGCGATGCATCGAAGTCGTATGTAGACAGCGCAGGTCCCAGTACAACGTGAGATGGAGTGAAATACACCTTTGGAGTGCATTTGTTGTCCCATGTCAATGATGATTTTGCTCGTATGTTGTGTGTTATATTAATCGGATGAGATGTGTTTGTAAAACACTTAAAATGTGAAGAAATGAATGCTGCTACGGTACTATAACTGGACTCAACAGTTATCGTCCAAGGGAATACAACTGTAAGCTAAGACTTGTTTTTTTATAAATTGCGTGGGTTTTGGTTGTTACGCAAAACCAAAGCCGTGTGATCCATTTGAATTTAACGTGAAGCGAAATGCAACGTAATTATGAATTGTTTGTAGCACCAATGGCCGATTTTCCACTATTTTGATAGCTGAACAAGACCTGTTGCTGAATGGACAACTATTAGAAATATATAACTGCACTACAGGGTGCTCTTACATATCCAAATACACTGTGTGCAATAATGATACCATACTAATTAATGAACGGAAAACTATAACAATAGCATGATCAAACAGGGCTAACATATTAAAATCCGACTGGGTGTATTTCCTACCAAAAACCAGTTTGTTTCTATTGATACTACACTATTTGCTGCTCAGTTTGGTGTTATTGTAGTTCAATGAAGTTAATGTTTTGCTGCTAAAAAATCCCGAAATTGGTCTAACACACAAGGCAAGTTTGTTCTATTAATCTTGATGTCATTGCTTGCGGCACTAATAGCAATTGCATAATTTTAGCTTTGTATCTGACTACAGATATTTTATGCGGCAAAGAGTGCAGCTCTGTAATAATCGTTTTTACGCTGTTTTTGTTGTTGTCATTGTGTGTGTGCCTATTTCATATGTTGTTTTGTGTGCAACATTTGCTGAGCTAATATTGTTTGCATAATGGATGCTATTGCTGTTGGTACGGTTGTCGAAGTAGTTATTTTGTATTGTTTCTGGGGTAGCTGCCATGAGAAGTGTATTTTTTATGTTGTAGTCGTGTTGTTATTGTTACTACTTTGTATATGTGTGGTGTGATTGCATGTTATGTGTTTTTGTCACGTTTGAGATTGTGTTACGGTTGCTGATAATGCTGTTGATGTTTTTTGCTGCAATTTGTCGGTATTTCGGGTACGTTCAAAATTTTCTATGCTGTTGTTTGTTTTGATATGTGAAATGTCGTGGTTAATGATATTGTGAGTGATGTTATACCGGTCGATATGTTTTGTTTAGTTGATGCGTCGCTGCTGTTTATTATGCTGCTGATGTAGCGCTACCGCTAACGTTATTGCAAAGTGTTGAGGTTGTTGCCGTATTTGCTGGTAGTGTTGTAGATGATCTTGTTGCGATGCTGATTCTGCTAATGCTGGTGATGATGTCGCTGCAGTTTTGGCCGGTGATGTCGTTGCTGATTTTGGAATAAGTTTATGTAGTTGTTGTATTTGTATGCCCGTGTGATGCTGATATGTTGAAAATGTGTGGCTTTAGGTGTTGTCAGCCGTATTATACTAGATACACGTTAAAATCTAAGTTATTTTAAAAACATCAACTTTTGCTGTACTTGATGCAAAGAGCGTATCTTACATGCGGTATGTGTATACATGCAGCAAATACGTATTGTAACGGGGTTACACGCGCTGGCTATATTTAATAGCTCAGCGCTGCGGAATTCTATTCTCGCAATACATTTAAAGTCAGCTTTGTCAAGCTGCTTTATAATTGGTCATTTATACAAGATAGTTATACATTTAGACCAATTAGACAGTCAACAATTTAGAAGTTAGCAGGACCATTCATTTAGAATAGATTTAGCTTTATTATCAAACATACTAAAACTAGGAAGTTAGCTATTTGTGCTAGAAGTGCACAAACACTGAACCCAATCATTCAATAAACTTTTGGACTTTGCTTCCTAAATACACACTCTTCGCTTCCTCTACGACTGTGTTGCGTAACTCGGGTTCGCCCGGTTACACGTATAGATCGATACCAATGAGCAATTGTGTGTGTTTTTATACGTATCCATTCGTGGTAGATCAAGTGTTATGTTTTGTGAAATGGGATAAACACATACAAGCACACACATTTACCACGTGCAGTGTGCCCCAACGTTCCCGATAGGCCGTGTGTACTTATCAAATTAATTTGTGGTCTTATTTACGCGTTAGGTAGTCACAAAAATGGAACGGGACTTGAACTACGTCAAATGCGATAAAAACTTATTTGTGGTGTGTAATGTGTGACATCTGCTGAGTGATGTTGTGTAAATTTTTGTAAACACCGAATTGATTGCCTTATGTAATGCTATCGCACGTTATGTATTACGTGCATATATCGGTGGCAGGCTACATGTCAACTATAATCGTCAGCGATGTGCTCATCAGTATAATTAAAGTTAGCATTACACTGTATTAACTGGTGCTGCCTATCTGCTAATGTATGCACACACATGTGTTCAGAGTATGTAAGATAATTGATATAGGTACTGTATGATCTTCATGTAACTGTATTATTTTATACTACGCGTTATGCCAAATTATACGCTTATATATAATCACAGCAATATGTATATATATTTAGTGAGCTTGTACTTCTGTGTGATTATCAGGCAAGGTTACTCAGTCGTATTAAAATAGGTGGAGAGCTACAAATATGGTGCGCAAAATATCAATACTTGTCATATTAGACCACTTTCAACGAAAGTATTATTACACGATTTTGAGTCGTTCTGTTAAAGGCATTAACAATATTTGGTGTAATAGTGCTTGGCTTGATAATATATACCTCTTTGTTTCGAATCTCAATCTCCAAATCGAATTCGATAACGCTGAAAAGCTACGATGAAAGCGCAATAATCCGGGACTCTACCTATACCAGAAACAAAAAACCTAAAAAAGCTGGCATGATAAATTCATGTTTTCTCATATTTACTTTAAATTTGCAGATTTATGTGCGTTGAATCTGTGTGCTTCTCTTGATGTGCAATGGTGCTAAACAACTCGTAACTGCACTTTTGAAATGCTGTTTAAAGCAAGAATGAGGCGCCTCTAAAATGATTTCGCCCATCCTGTCGGTGGGTTCAATTCAGTTTCCTGTTGGTATGCTACGAAATGCGACAATCACAGAAGAGCGAAGGCACTCAATTTGGACACGTGCAAAACGCTTGGAAACTGGCACACATTTGCACAGTTTGAAACTCGTCAAAACAAGTCGTCAACGTTGTGCTGAAGCTCTCTAATCACAGAAGAAATAGTTGTTTTCTGATCTGCTGGTTTTTAGTCCCTACTGAAACCAAGTCAAGTTCACACCGATTGGTTTAAACAGGATGTGAATGGGTTACACACCGATTGTTATAGGATGGAGGAAGTACGTCTGCGGTTGCGATAGTTATTATTCATATACATAGTTGTGAAGTGTCCGCTTGCGGACACCATCGATGTTAGCATATACGAAATGTCCACAGCTCAGTGTTTGCGAACACTCTGGGACCAACAATATAAAAAGTGTCGCCTGCTTAACTAGTCTATAAATTGACTTGTCTGTCACAATCCTCATGGGTCCCCATATTAGTGACTTGTCACTAATTTCTATTTCGATAATGACAGTTTTATTTAGAGTTGGTAGTGGCCGAGAATATAGATCGTGAAGGATAGAGAGAGGCAGATATAGATAGAGAGAGAGTGAGAAAGATCACGGGTGGCTTTGCGGGTGAGAACACAGGCGACATTAGCAGATGCCTGCAAAGACAGGCACAAAAACCCTCGTGTTGACATGTTGTTGATGTTGTTTTTGGAGTTGGTTGTTGGTACTCGATCAATTGTTTTTGTTATTTCAGTTTTGTTTGTGATGTCGCTGCATTTGTTGCGTGTTGTTGTAGATGATGCCTGATTTCTCATACTTGTTCAGCACAACGCTTTACACCTGATGGTAGATATTACACCCCGCACGACAACGATTGCATACTGTACGACAACATCAAACCAACAACCACCAACTCACATTCAATTCGTATTCATGTCCTCATAGATAGCTCAAGTTTCCTTGTTGTTGCTGCTGCTGTTGTTGTTGCTCTAACTCTAGCTCGTGCTGATCGTGCTGCTGTTGGAGGACGTCGTCAACATCGTACACGTTGTCGTAGGTACCACCGCCGCCGCGACTGGACGTCGATGGCGTGCTGCTCGGGCTATCGTCGTCCCGGTCCGGGTCGTCGTCGACTGTCGTCGACATCGGCAATGGCACGGCGTCAAACAGATTGTAGAGCTCCGACCACGGCAGTTCTTCGCTTGCAACGACGCGTCGCGGCGGCAACAGGTCGGAAAACAGCATGTGGTTCATCAAGTCGTTTGGCGCATACTGTGGCAACGACGGCACAAACTGTTGCTGCTGTTGCGTCTGTTGTTGCATGTACATGTTGTGGAGCGACGCGTTTGCAAAGCTAGTGCTATTGTTGTTGTACGACAGCGAGTGCAGCGCATCGGAATACGTTGTTGCTGGCGCCAGTTGCTGCTGGTCGTTGCGCTGCGATGCATACGCAGTCGACGCGTCTTCGCACTTCGGCGACACCAGCGGCGACTGCAACAACGTTGCCGTTACTGCTGCAGCCGGTGGCACTTGCGAGCGCTTGCGTTTGCTCATGCGGTCGCTCGCAGTCTCGTCGTCGTCGTTCTCAAACACTTCATTTCGATTTGGTGTCGCATTCGCATGGCTCGCACGGCGGCTCGAGTAGATCGAGAAACTGTCGGACCGCAAGCGCTCCAAGCAGTACATGTACGCGCCCATGGGTTTCATGAACAGTACCTCCAACACGTGCTGCGCGTCACTACCGCTCAAGCCCTGGCCGCGCGGTGCAGTCCAGCCATAGTGCCACGCTTTGCACTCGGCGTTGAACTCAAAGATCGCAGACTGTGACGCAGTTTCCATCGCTGCGCCACGCAAGATACCTGGAAACAGTGGATTCATCGGGTGGTCGCGATCGCGGACCCACGCAAGGACTTCGACGCGATCGACTGTCTGACCGGGAAAGACGTCTGGACCAGACACGGTCGGATCGAATGCGCCGTCGACGTTCACAAACCGCGCAAACGTGAGCACGAGCGGCTGCGCAGACTGGATCGGGCAGATCTTGACGCCGCCAGACTCCGTGACGCGCGACACGCCGACGTGGACACGGATCGAGTCGCCACAAAAGCCGGACGATACATGGCGACCGTTGCGACAGCACGGAAAGCACCGCAAGTTCTTCTGACCGCCTTTCTTGTTGTTCCGTTGGTAGCGGCGCTGGAAGAGCTGAAAGTGCTGCTTCGTCGGCACGACGAACGATGCACGGACGTTCAGACCGTGTGGATTCTCGCAGCTGTCGTTGCAACACGGACCTGGGACGTTCTGGAGGACTAAACTACTGTCGGCGTCGTCGTCGTCGTTGTCGTCACCGCGCATCGGTTTTGTATTGCCATCCGACTCGATCCACGTCCCAAAACTAGTGTACAATAGAAGCAGTGGGTGAGACAACAGCACAGGACAGTGTAGTGGACGTAGGTAACGTAGAGGACGCACCCAGCTTCGATCTGGTACGTTGGGGGCTCCAACAGCAGTGAATCGCGCGCAGCGAGCAGTTTGTAGAAGTCCACGCCTTTCTGCGCACTCGACGTCGGTGGGTAGATTTGCCGCATGGCCGACAGGCTCGAGTACTTGACCTAATTCGTGCATGGACGACATTGTGAGTTGGGTGGAAGGATGTCGAACTGACGAGAGAGAGACTGAGCGATGCTGACGTACAATGGACGTGTAGGTGAACTCGCCAGGTGGTGGCTTGACGACGCACGTCGAGACGTGGCCGACCGTGTGCGTGCTCTTGAGGATCAACCGCAGCAAGCGCTCAAACTCGTCGACGTGGCGCGGGTTCACGCGCATGCGCGTCACCATGACGGCCTGCAATGGTTGTCGACGTGTGTGCAAACGTGTGGTGACAGAAGGATAATAGAAGAGTGGATGCATGAGCACTCGCGTCGTACGTGGACGCCGACAACAGCAGCATGCGCACAGTCGACAAACGCACCTCTTCATCGTCCGAGATGTTGCACGATTCGAGCACGTCTTTCAACATGTTGAACGATAACAAGCTATGTGTGAGCACGGCGTCCTGCACTGGCGCGCAGTGAACTGGCGTCTCGGTCATAATGGGATGTGAATGTGTGTGTGCGAGCAACGCAACGGCGACAACAACTGCAGCTTTCGCGTCGTCGTCAGTCTCGACGCTTGTTTCTCCACTCAAACTGTGGATCACTAAAAAAACCTCTTTAACGGCGACTTTATGCACATTTTACCTGTATAATTGCATTGCAATACATGATGTCGCTGCTGCAGTGCAGTGATGCAGGAGTGACGACACGACTTTAGCAAAGAAGACACACAGGTGAATGAACCAATAACCACAGAAAACATGAGCGATGCAAGCGATGCAAGCATCAGTCGATTCCTACTTGCTTCAATTGATCTCACATGTAACACATTGCTACATGTTCGTGTGTTCTAACAGTCGGTTCCTACTTGTTGTAACCGATCGGCGAGCAGCCCCACGTCGCGAGTAAAGCGACTGCTACAATCAAACGCCCCATTGTCTCTAGCGTCAAACACCATCGCTGCCATGTGCGCGAGTCCATTTCGATCGTCGCCATCGATCATTGTCGATTGTGTGTTTGCATTGCGTGCAGCGTCACATGCGTCGACGGTCGGCAACACGCGCAGCAAATCGCTTGCATGATTGTGGCTACGCAGACACCAAGCACACAAACACGATGAGACTGTGCATAGACAAACCAAACAACGAATCGATACATGCGCTCACAACGTCGTCATGTGCAGTTTGTCATTGCACTGTCGGTTCTTGCTCTTCGTGCTATGTGTGTTTGTTGGCTTGATGCGCGTTGCGTCACTCGCCAAACGCGCGACGGGCGACGTGCGGACGCTTGCAGGGCACTCATTTGGTGCGTCCAGGCGCATAGCAAGCAGCGCAGCGACCGTGTACGTACGTTTCGTTGTAAGATCAGCTGCAGCAGCAGACGTGTCGCTAGCAATCGGCAGCAGCTCAGAAGATGACGAAGCGTTGGACGCGATGGCCAGTGCCGCATCGTCGTCGTCGTTCTTGCGCAGTGTCGAAGCATATGATGCGCTTCGTTCTTGCTCGTTTGCAGTAGAAGTAGAAGGAGACGCAAGAGTATGTGACGGCGCTTCGTGCTGTTGTTCCTGCTGTTGTGGCTCCACGACTGACGCTTGCGCTGCACCCTCATCGTCCTCAATGTTGCTGTCGGTATGCGCTGCCACCTCGACTGGCTGCTCGAACAGCGCATTGCTACTGGCCAGTGGAGCAGACGTCGCGTAGTACGCATCGTAGCACGCTTGGCAGTAGTGACACCCGTCAGCGTCGTCCAGCACCAAGTACTCAAAGCGCTGCTCGCAGGTCGTACATTGCTGCTGATTCGCTGCTTGTGGCGGCTGCGGTGTTGCTGTTGGTGCTGCTTCAATGGCGCGCGCTCGAAGCACTTGTTTGTGTTGCGCTTTGGCGTGTGCTGCGCGCAGCTGCTCGAGCTTTGCGTGGACACGACCAGCACTGTCGTTCAATATTGCGTGACGAGCGTCTGCGAGGACGTCCTGCAGCGAGCACGTCTCGATCACGTTGAGCGCATACGTGTAGAAATCGATGCTCTTTTGGCGCAGTCGTGCAGCGTCTGCGCGCGTTTCCTCGTTGTTGGCGATAGCAGCGGCAACGTGGCGACGTCGTGATCGAACTGACAAACGACGCGCTTGTGTGGCAAACGCGTCGCCGAGGTTCTTGCTGAGCACAAACATCGCAGCATAGTCCTCAGCTGCGTAGGCGGCTTCGAGTGCTTTTGTCCAGATGTGCACGGCAAGGTCCAGATCGCCTGCACGGAACTTGGCACGGCCGACGCGCACTGCATCTCGCAGGGCTTGCATCGTCAATTTAGCTGGCAGTGGAATTTTGCTAAGTACAGTATCTATCACAAACAACTCCAAATATTTATGAAGTTATATACCGGTAATATTACGAAATTTACGAGCAAACGCAAATACAGATTTAGCATTTGACTCTTTCAATCGCTGCCTACATGTGGCAGTCTCATTGCTGTTATAGCGCCTCGGTGACTATGTGACTATCGATGCACACGCTTCCTATCCTGCGTGTAAACGCTCGCAACGACGTGCACTTAGTTCTTCTTCTTGAGGGAGCTCAGGTACCACTCGAGCGATTTTTGGACCTTGTCGGTCTGCGCAAAGTGCGTAAACTCGTCGTGGTCCGCGTCACGCGTTTCAATCAAGCGGTTCGCTGTCTCCTGCCGCATCAACAATTTGGTCTTGATCCGTGCAGCGTCTGTTGTAATTGTCAACAATGAGTTCACGTCTGTCCATTTCCATACATTTTCCCGTACACATACGTCTCAACACCATACAATCCAACAATCGCATACCTGGAATTGCGAGCCACTTCTCCATCGCTGCTTGCGACCGTGGAAACACTTCGTCGAGCGCGACAGCTTCGTCGACCAGGCCGATCGCTTTCGCTTTCGTTGCATCGACCTGGAGCCCCAATCCGAGCATCTTTTCGGCTTCGCGGTGACCGATCGTGTTGACAAACGTATCGCGGAACCACGTGGGCGCAACGATCCCAAGCTGCGTCTCGTTCAAACCGATCAGCGGCTTCCCGGCAGTCATCACGCGGTAGTCGCAGCACATCGCAAGCAAGCAGCCGCCAGCAGGACTGTGGCCCTCGATCGCAGCGACAGTCGCAAGGCGCGTCGTGTACAGACGCAACCAGAGATCTTGAAGCGATGTCCAGAACTTGGCGAGGTTTGCTGGCTATAAGAGCGAATGCGTGAGTATATAGACAGAGCAAACAAGAGGAGACGCACGAAAAGACGCACCTGGGGTTTGTACATCTCGAGGATGTCGAGACCAGCGCTAAAGACCTTTTGGTTCGACGACGCAAGGATGAAGCCACTGTATGTTATAGGCAACGTGAGTGTGAATGATATTGCAGTGACTGAGCAGAGCGATGAGTGGAGCAATGAACGCACCGAATCGCTTTGTCCTGCTCGAGCGACTTGATCGTGTTGTCGAGCTCTTGGATGAGCTGGTGCAATAAACGCGAGAGTGTCAGTATCGAGCAGGTGCGGGATGTTGCTCGATGCCTACAGTACGCACCGCCGTGTTGAGCGAGTTGACTGGCGGGCGATTGAGGCGCACGATCGCGTAGTTGTTGAACTTCCCAACAAGCACGAGTGGCTCCGCGGTCGCGGCAGTCGTCGCAGCAGCCGAGAAGCGCGCCGAGCGTGGCACAACGCAGTGCGAGGTGCGACGTAGTGCAAACATCGTGGTGTCTAGCGGTGGAAGCGGAGAGAGGGCTGTGCTTGCAGGAAGCGGTGAGCGTATTTTTTTGACTGCAGTGATATTCGAGTTTTGCTCACGTCTGGCACGTCTGTTGCTTCCGTCGTTGACGAGATCCAAAGGGTACTACTGCCACAAATCAGATGGTTGCGCGTGCACACAGTCATTAATGCGCGGCATACATTCACCACCGACTGCCAAATTTCCACAAGATATTTCCACTCTAATGCTTGCTACTGTTTTTATATTTCTCTTTCTAATAATATCTATGAGCCGATCTGTGACGACCATTTTACATTGCGCAAGCAACATTGAAGAGCTTCTGAAGTCGTCGTCGTCCAAGCAATTGCGAGCATACCGCGACCACACGTCCACACTCTCGACTACGCGACGTTACCACCACTACCAATACAATGACGACGCCAACTGGAAAGACTGTCGGTATCTGCGGCGCGACTGGCGCGGTCGGGCTTGAGCTCATTGACGTGCTTGCAGCACGCAAGTTTCCCGTCAAACAGCTCGTGCTGTTTGCGTCGTCGCGGTCGGCTGGGAAAGTCGTGAGTACGCCGTTCGGGGACGTCAAGATCGATCTGTTCTCGGTCACGAAAGCCGCCAAGCTCGACTACGTGTTCCTCGCAGTCTCGGGCGACTTTTCGCTCAAGTTTGCCGAAGAGCTCGCAAATGCACCAAACGGTCCAGTTGTGATTGACAACTCGTCGGCGTTCCGGTACCACGCGGACGTGCCGCTCGTGATCCCGGAGATCAATGGCAACGTCGTGCTCGCAACGGCCCATAAACCAGCAGCGCGGCTGATTGCAAACCCAAACTGCACGACTGCAGTTGCTGTCATGGCGCTATGGCCACTCCATTGCGAGTTCCAGATCACGAAGCTCATCGTGTCGACGTACCAAGCAGCAAGTGGCGCTGGCGTCGAAGGCATGGAGGAGCTCCGGAGTGGCGCACAGGCGTTTTTGAACGGCGAACCCGCGACGAACAAAGTGTTTGCACACCCGCTGCCGTTCAACTTGATCCCCCACATTGACAAGTTTCAAGCAAACGGGTACACGAAAGAGGAGATGAAAGTCACGTGGGAGACCCGCAAGATCTTTGACGAACCCCATTTACTCGTGAGCTGCACGGCCGTGCGCATTCCCATCATGCGCGCACACTCGGAAGCGATCTCGATCGAAACCGCGCGACCGGTCAACTTGGACCGTGCGCGTGCGCTGCTCGAAGAGGCCGACGGCGTCGATTTTGTCGACAACCCCGATAAACTGGAATATCCGATGCCGATGCACGCGACGAAGAAATTCAACATCGAAGCTGGACGCTTACGCAAGAGCCTCGTGTTTGGCGACCATGGACTCGAACTGTTTGTGAGCGGCGACCAGCTCTTGCGCGGCGCGGCGCTGAACGCCGTGCTCATTGCCGAGTTTATCGAGTACCCGCGCGCGACGCCGCAGTTTACAAAGAAGAAAACGACGACGCAGCGCGTTGTGGCGGCCGCAATGCCACAAGCGTTTGCGTCGCCGAGGTCGTCCAAGTCGTCATCGTCGGGACGCAACAACTCGTATGCTGTAGTCGGTGCTACGGCAGCTGTCGTTGCTGCTGCAGCAGCAGTCGCTGCGATCGTTTTGTTCAAGCCCAAGCAGTGATGAAGGCCTGTTGTAGGCAGCAGTGAGCACATGTAGGAAGTTGATAGGCATACAAAGCAGGCAGGAGCGGAAGGAGGAGACTACACGGCGAACGCGCATTGCTATTTAGACGTAGCGCTAGTACTTCCTGTTATTGTTACTGCTGCTGCTGCTGGCGCTGCTGGTGCGTGGCCCTTGTCCTTGCGATCGCACGAGTGCAGTGCTACTGCTGGTCGTCACGCTCATGGACGCGCCATTGACACCGAGACCATGGCGCTCGCTGTGTGCTTTTGCATGACGCATCGCGCTCGTCGACGAGAGCGGTGCGCTGCGGAGCTGGTGGACCGCTGCGCCGTGTTTTAGCATGCGACGCGTCTCGTTCAGCGCACTAATTGCCGCTGCACTCGCGTTTGTAGTGTCACTGCTGTTATTGCGCGCTTGCTCGTGCTCCTGACGCTTGCGAAACTTGTGCGCGAGGTGCGACTGCATCATGCGGCGCTGGTTGGCGTCGACGTCCTTTTTGTCGAGTAGCGCTGTGTGGGTTTGTCGCAACGACAGTGGGAAGACAGACACACGCGCTTAGTGGGTGAAGCACACTACGATTGTGGGCTGCTATAGTGTGGATCAAAGAGAGTGCGAGTGCGAGTGGACGCAAGCGCCATTGCCGTACCGAGTCGCGAGGACGAGAACGTGATCGCACGTTCGCGATACTTTGGCACGGTTGTGACTGGATTCAGACTCAAGTCGAGCTCAACGAGCCCTGTGAGCGCACCGAGCAATCCAAACACGTCGTCCAGCTCGCTGATAGCGTTCTTCGATAGATCGAGCTGCTCGAGGCTGCGCAGCAGTGCGAGTGGCGCAGCGGATTGCACGCAGCAGCTTGACAGGTTTAGCACCCGCAGCGAGCGCTAGTGGCGACATGTACGCACCATGTAAGATGTCAATCCTAGACAGCGTCCTACGAGACGACAGATTCGACACACTCTATAAGCGCATGCAGTCACAGCGATGACGACGCACCGACAGGGCTTGGAGCGACTGCGCGTCGAACGAGAAAGGCGTTGGTGCTTCAAGCTGCTGGTTCGATAGATGCAGCTCCTGCAAGTAGTAGCAGCGTTCGAGCCCCTCCAGCCGTGCGATGCGGTTACCATCGAGGTACAGCTTCTCGAGTTGTGGGAGACAGTCGAGGTTTGCCATTTGGGTGATCACATTGTGCTGCAAGTACAAGTGCGTGACCTGTGGGACAACGTCGAGGTGCTCGATCGTATTGATCTCGTTGTCGTACAAGTACAAGACTTTGAGGTTTGGACAATGGTGGAGGTTTTCGATGCGGCGCACGACTTTTTTCGTGTCGCCATTCAGCGACAGGTGCGTGAGGCGCTTGAGATAACGCTCGACGTTCTCGTGCTTGCCGAGTGTCGCTTTCGTTGCACTCAAAAGCGCGTCGACGCTGATCACCCGCTCGCGTGCATCGTCGCTGCTGGTTTTGGAAGGAGGAGGTGCCGGCGTTGGCATGACTGCGCTGGTGGTGCTGCACTTGCGTGCTGCGTGTCGTCGTTGTGACGAAACGACGCGAAATGGATCTGAAATATTATTTCTTTGTGATCGCTTCAACTTCATAGCATCTCGCATCGAACAACTATTAAACATCCATTGAATCGGACAAACGTCGGCATCAATACACGACGACACTGTGACCATCTCGCCATTGCATGCAACACATGTAGGTCAGCAAAACGACGCAACACACTGCATGTCATGGGCATGGGCATCACTCCGCCAAGCGCGGTTGCACCTCGAGATGGGTTCACATGCGTTTGACACAGCAAACTTTCTTGATTGCTTCTCGCTGGTGAGAAAAACACTTTTCGTACTCGATAAAGTACGAAAAATGACTGGTGCGCACGATTTGCGACAAAAACCACACGCATACAAACAACAGGTGATTTTGTCTCAAGCATCCATGAATCGACGGTGCTGTATTTGAAGCACTGCAGAGTGCAGGTCGCACTGGTTTCTCTCCCTTTTTACTGTTTTGCGCGCTGGGCAACCTTCACAACAACAAACAACCGAACACAACAAGATCAAGCAAAAACAACAAGCTTTATGGAAGGAGGTGCGTCGTCCTCGTCCATCCCAACTGCAATGTTATTGCATGCTGAGTGCGATGCACGCATGTGTGTGTGCGTCGTGCATGTGTCCACGCGTCGATGTGTTACGACAAGCCATTTCGGTGGTGCAGTCGTCGCATGGCAGCGCAAACTGAAGTTTGTACGGGACTGCAGTCGTTCCACAGCGATTCGCCGCGGTTGCCACACATACACACATGCATGCTTGAGCACGCTCTCCATATCTCTTACACGTATCATAGCACTCACACTCATGCTTCGTACATCTACCTCATCTTCACCTACAGGACGAAGCTCATATGTGCCACCTCACATGAGAAACCGTGCTGGCGGCGGCAACGATGGCCCACGTGAGGGCGGTGGCTACGGCGGTGGCCGTGGCGGCTACGGTGGCAGCGGCAGTGACCGTGGCAGCGACCGCGGTGCCCCGCGTGGCGGCTCGCGCGAACGTGGCTACCAGCCACAGGAAAACTCGCGCTGGGCGGCGTTCGAGTCGGGCAGCCGTGGCGGTGACCGTGGTGGTGACCGTGGTGGTTACGGCGGCGACCGCGGTGGCGGCGGCTACGGCGGGGACCGTCGCGGCGGCGGTGGTTACGGCGGTGGCCGTGGTGGTGGCTACGGTGGCGGCGGCGGCGCACGCGTAAACGAGCTCGGTTACCACGGCGACACGCGCCCGAACGAGCGCACGGAGCACGAACTGTTTGGCGACGCGGTGTCGTCCGGCATCAACTTTGACAAGTATGACGACATTCCGGTCGAAACGAGCGGTGAGAACGTCCCAGACCCGGTGTTTGAATTCACGGAAGCGGAATTGGGCCCTGAGGTCGTCCGGAACTTGAACTTGTGCAAGTACTCAAAACCGACGCCGGTGCAAAAGTACTCGATCCCGATCGGTATTGCTGGCCGTGACATGATGGCGTGTGCCCAGACCGGGTCTGGCAAGACCGGCGGATTTTTGTTCCCGACGCTCGCTGCGATGTTGCGTGAAGGCGCGAAGCAGATGCCAGAGAGCGGCTCAGGCCGATCGCGTCGGATCTACCCGTCGGCGCTCGTGCTCGCGCCGACGCGTGAACTCGCGTCGCAGATTTACGACGAAGCGAAGAAGTTTTGCTACTGCACGGGCATTGCGCCCGTCGTCGTGTACGGCGGTGCTGAAGTCGGGAACCAGCTTCGTTTGCTCGAACGTGGCTGCGATCTGTTGGTCGCAACGCCCGGTCGCCTCGTCGACTTGATGGAACGTGGCCGCATTTCGCTCGCGGCGATTCGGTTCTTGATCTTGGACGAAGCCGACCGCATGCTCGACATGGGGTTCGAGCCACAGATCCGCCGCATTGTCGAGCAGGAGGACATGCCGCGCGAGCGCCAGACGTTTATGTTTAGCGCAACGTTCCCGCGCGAGATCCAGCGCCTGGCCGCAGACTTTTTGCAAGACTACATCTTCTTGACGGTCGGCCGCGTCGGCTCGGCGTCGAAGGACGTGAAGCAGACGGTCGAGTACATTGAACAGTACGACAAGGAGGACTACTTGATTCGTTTCTTGAACCAAGTTCAGGACGGTTTGATCTTGGTGTTTGTCGAGACGAAGCGGAATGCGGACTTTTTGGAAGACTTGCTGTGCCGCGAAGGCTTCCCAGCAACGTCGATCCACGGCGACCGCACGCAGCGCGAGCGTGAAGCAGCGCTTGCGAGCTTCCGGACCGGCCGGACGCCCGTGTTGGTCGCAACCGACGTCGCGGCGCGTGGTTTGGACATCAACGGCGTCACGCAGGTGATCAACTACGACCTCCCAAACAACATTGACGACTACGTCCACCGGATTGGGCGTACCGGCCGTGTCGGCAATGTCGGCAATGCGCTGTCGATGATGAACGACAAGAACCGCAACATTGCGCGCGAGATGTACGACATGTTTGTCGAGAACGGACAGGACGTCCCAGCGTGGTTTGACCAGATGGCGAACAGCGGCTACCGCGGCGGCGGTGGTGGCGGCCGTGGCCGCGGTGGTGGCCGCGGCGGGTCGCGCTTTGGTGCGCGCGATTTCCGTCGCGACGAGCGTGGCGGTCCGCCACCGTCGCGCTCTTCGTCGGGCTACGGTGCGCCGAGCGGTGGCTACGGCGGCGGCGGTGGCTTTGGCGGCGGCGGTGCGCCTCCGAGCCGTGGTGGCGGTGGTGCGCCGCGTGGCGGCTACAGCGATGACAACAGCGCGTGGTAGTGGGTTACTCCACTGCTGCTGCGCGCTCCTCCTATAGACTTTGTAGACGCGGCCAAGAGAAAGAACGGCGCGTTTGTGCGTGTGTGTGCGTCTAACGAGTCTGCGACGAGCCCCCAGACATTCATTTCCACTCGACTCTTTTCGATCGCAAGAGTCTCGAAGAAGGGCTTCCTTGACCGGTGCAGGTTCACGTGTACTAATAATTTAAGGCGGCTTTTGCTCTTCCACTTCACATTACCTTGTTCGTTGTCTTCAATTGTTTGTTCTGTGATGTTGCTGCTCGCATTGCTGAATTCAATCCATAGTTTATTTATATCTACCTGCTTTGATGGACATAGCACTTGCTGCGCGTCTACTGGTGTGACTATTGGTAGTTGTTGAAGGAGGTGACAGCGCCGTCAAGTCCGCAAACAGCTCCATGTCCGTGTCGCGCATGGCGATTGTTGCGTCCGGCTATCGGTCGCGTCCCG
>JAADXH010000551.1:0-20462 GCA_023337595.1 Globisporangium camurandrum
CTCGCCAGTCGCGACGCGGCTCTGCAGCTCCATGCGTTTGCGCTGCAGACGATCGGCCAGCTGAGTCTTGCGCAGTCGCGCCTCGTCGTCCAAGCGCTCCTGCAACTGCTTGCGTGTGCGATCGTGTGCGTCGTGCACGCTCTGGAGGAGCCTAGTGGCGTCGTTGACGTCAGCATTGAATGCTAGCTGTGCTTGAGCAACTTCTGTTGGTGTGTCTGGCTGACGACGGTGTTGCGCTTGTAGTGCTTTCGCGACTGTTGCACGCAGTTCATCGTTTGCAGTAGAAGCATCGAGCTGTGTGCGCTTGCTTTGTCGTGAACCATGTTGCATGTCGTCGTTGCGACGAGGTGTCGATACGGGTACTGACGTTGGAGCAGCAGCCATCACGTTCGTTCTTGCGGTTGCCACATCGCGTATCAGCTGCTCGTGCTTGACACGGAGCTCGGCTTCTCGGTCGTCAAAGCGCTCGCGCTCTTCGCTGATTGCTCGCGCAGCTTGTTTGCTTAGTGCACTATCAAGTCGCTCGGTCTCTTTTGCTTCGGTTTGCTGTAGCTCTAGCTCAACGCTGACCAGCGACGTCGTGTCGCCACTGGTTGGAACATTTCGAATCGCTGCAGCACGTTGCTTTGCAAGCCGCTCAGCCAACTTATCGCGTTGCCGCTGTCGCTCGACTGCCAGCACTGCTTCAAGGTCACTCAACGCAGACACGCGCTCGTTGCGCACTCTTGTCAGCTCGTCTTCGCAGGCGCGGCACGCAGCAGCCGCAGTATCAAACGAGCCCTGTGCAGCTTCTTGCGCAGCAGTCACAGTAGTCACAGAGGCTGCAAAATTCCTACTTGCATCGCCATCACCGCTTTGTATGCGATCTGCTGCGTTGTCGCCGCTGTCCATGTCGACATCCGAGTCGGCGTCATCAACTTCATTATCATCGTCGTCAACGTCGCCTTCGTCGTCGTCGTCGAGTCGCTCGGCAGAGTCACCACCACCACTGTCTTCAAACTCTTGCTCCAGTCGAGCGAGCTCTTGCAAGTACTCTTGCTCGATCGCGAGCTCCTCTTGCTTGAACTGGTTTGCGAGCTCCGCTTCGTGTGTGCGTCGATCTTGTATAATTGCAGCCTCTTGCCGCGCAGCAGCGGCCTGAATCGCCTCATGCTGCGTCTCGTGTGCGAGCGCTGTTGCGACGACCACGCCGCGCTGCGTTTCGTGGCTCTTGAGCGCTTCAACGCTCGCAGCTGACGCCATGTGCTGCAAGTCGGAGGCAAACTCGTCGAGCAATCGCTCCTTCTCATCCGGTAGCAGCTGCGGGAACTCGCTTTCGAGCTTTCGACGGTACTGCTCGCGCATCGTCGTTGTCGCTTGCTTTGCTTTCTCGAGCTTGGCGCGTTGGTCACTTGTGATCGACGTACGTTTCCCGGCGGCCCCAGCTACAACGCGCTTCGTGGCGACGTTCAGTGGATCGTCTGAATGCTGCGGCCGTCCTGACACAAGTGCATGAAGTGGCGACGAGAGTGCAGCAAGTGCAGATCCCGAGCCAGCAGCATCGCCAACCTGCTGACGAGCGCTCAGTGCTGTCGTGAGTGCGACCAGCAAATCCTTGATCTCAAACAGCGTTGCGTCGCGCGTGTTGTTGCGTGTTTCTTCCTCGAATGCTTGCTGCTGTTGGTGCATCGACTGCATGGCGTGACGAGCACGCGCATCGTTTACTGAACGTTCGCGCATGCGCTCGCATAGCCCGCGTTGCTGCGTCTTGGTTGCATCGAGCGCTGCTGCAAACGTCGTCTCGACGTCTCGACTCGCGCGCTCACACGCAGCGACTTTTGCTGTCTCGCGCTGGACGTTCTCGCTCACTTTGCCAGCGCCTCGTGCGAGATCAGTGAGCAGTTTACGTAGCTTATGCTCGAGCTGCAGCGTCAGTGCACGCTCTTTCGACGGATTCTGCTCCTCTTTGAGCTTCACGAGCTCTGCTTTGAAGTCCCCTTCGAGCTCCGTCAATGCAAGCGCAACTTGCGGCACGACAAGCCCAAACTTGTCGAGCGCAGCGACTTGTGCGTGCGTTCCTTCATCTGCGCGGTTGTGCGTCTTTGTTACCGTCGCGTGCAAGTCGAGGAGCTGCCGCATCGCGTCATTGTTCGTTGTCGCCGTATCGTCTGCAGACGCTTCCGATGACGGCGTCAACAAGTGCAAGTGTCGCTGCGCCTCATCGAGCACGAACGACCCGATCTCGCGCCGAACGCGCTCGCCATCG
Organism: Globisporangium camurandrum; assembly: GCA_023337595.1. Taxonomy (NCBI): domain Eukaryota; phylum Oomycota; class Peronosporomycetes; order Pythiales; family Pythiaceae; genus Globisporangium; species Globisporangium camurandrum. The sequence goes on from JAADXH010000551.1 coordinate 2,246, forward strand.
ACAATCTGCACGAGCGACGACGACGTTCGCGCCAATGGATCCGCGCACAGCACGGACTGCAAGTCCGCCAGCACCGACTGGATCTTCTCCATCTGCGTCTCCGGACGCTTCGTTGCCGTTGTCTCGGGTGGATGGACTGGCGCATCGACGCTGCGCGCGATCTCGGCCGCAAGCGTCACTGCTAGATCGGGCAGAGCGCGTTGCCAGCTCTCGACCGTGTGGAGCAAGTCGCTCACTTCGCCAACTGCATCTGCCTTGCGCTTGTCATAGCGCCGACGATCAACAAGCTCCCGCTCGAGGTTCTCGAGCAAGAAGCCGTTGCGCTCAAGCGCGTTCGTATTGTTGCTGTTGTTGTCGTCGGTTATTGCAGTCGAGCGATCCGGATCCGTCGCAGCAGCTTCTCGCGTCTCTTCTGGGTTCAGCAAGTCACGTTCCAGCAGCGCTGGGTCCATCACTACTGGAGTAGTCGACGCAGATGACGACGATGGCCGCGAAGATACCAATGCGCTTATAAACAGTCGCTTGAGCTCGGCGGCTTCCGTCTGGAGCTGTTTCGCCATCTTGAGCACGTCGCCTTTCTGGTCAGCGAAACACTTGGCAACTGACTCATGGTGAAACTGAAGCCGATCAACGAGCTCACGCAAGTCGAGATCGTCGTCGTCCCATCGATCGAGATCTGGCTCGTACCGATCGTGACTTTGTTTCGATAGCTTCGTTGACGCACGTTTGTCCAGTAGATCGGAAGACGCAGCCTTGCGACTCGCATCAATATTACTGTTGTCTAGCGGTGCGCTGACTGTATTGCGCGTGACGAGCGAGCCCTTCGAGTGCATTGCCGCGAGGTCGACTTGCTTGTTGCGCGCGCGGTAGCCTGTGAGCTTCTTGCCCAAGCGCGAGCTCGTCCAGCTTGTGGTGCGAAAGTAGTACAGACCAGTGATGATCGCTGTGACCATCCCAAAGAGACCGCCGAGGAGCCCGACAATGAGACTCCAGTCTGGCGCGAGGATCAAGTCGTCCGTGCGCCGCTTCGCGCTGACGGCGATCAGGTTCTTCTCGTTCAGCGGCACGATCGGTCCGTCTGTCGGGCACGTCGTACCGTCGCTCATGATCACGACGACAGTCTTCGCGGCACCGTTGAGCGAGTTCCCAAACACGTACGTCCCAGCGCTCGTGAACGTGAACGCAAATGCTGTGACGGTCGACAAGTTGGCTTTGACTTTTGTTGCGAGTGCACGGAACGCGCCGTAGTCAAAGCTCGGGTTCGTGTTCAGCATCGAATCTTTGAGGTAGATCGGGTACGATCCGCGAGTGGATAAGTCAAAGAGCACGCCACTGCCGATGCGGAGACACAACATCGGGTTCGTGATCGACGCGTCTGTTCCACTTGCGAGTCGTCGTCGACGTCGCTCGTTGTCAGTTGACGATACATCGCTTGTGAGCGTTGACGGCACTGCGTACGAGCCACTGAAACCCGTTGCCTCGAGTGCGAGCGCATGTAGCTGACACGAAGCGCTATTTGGACACGACACGTGTGTGACGATGCCTTGTGACGCATCTGCAGTGTCGAGAGGCACGACGGCGCCGGTATTCGGATCGAACAGCTGCAGCTCGCCCGTGCTGCTGTTCACTTGCACCTGCTGCGAGCGGTCGCGGCACTTCTTGTCGCACACCATGTCGAGATCTGGCTGCTTGTCGCACTGACAGAGCCCCATGCTGCTCACGTACGTCCCTGTGCCGTTGTTGCAACTCGCTTCACACGGGACAGTCGCAGTCGAGATGCACGACCCGCTCTCGGATCGGATCTCGTTCGAGCCACATCGATCGTACACGATCGGCTGGCAGTCGACGTCGTCGTCTTCGTCGCTGCGCAGGATCAAGTCCTGGTCGTAGAATTCATACCCGGGCTCGCAAATGCAGTACCCGTCCGTCATCTGGAACGCGCGGTGGCTGCCGACGCACGTACACTTGGTTGCACCAGGCGACGAGTACGCGCTCTTCGAGCACGGCAGACAGCTCCCCTGGCCGTCGGCGTGTTGATACGAGTTTGCTAGGCACTCGCGACAGAACGACGCGTTCGTTGCACCAAACTCCGGCTGGTACGTGCCGCGCAAACAGGCGCGCTCGCGAAAGCTGCCTGCTGGACAGTAGAACCCTGGTGGACACTCGTAGCCGTTCTCGGTCTCTCTCGACATGGGTCGACTCGACGTCGTCGCTCCCAAGCACACGAATCCATCCAGGCACACGTCACACGTGAGTCGCTTCGGGTCCGATCCGTACGTTCCTGGCGGACAGCGCTCACACGCGCCACTGAGTGTCGTGAACGTGCCACTCAGTGGCGTCTCGCGACCAATGAAGCCGAGCGGACACGGAAGCTGCGTGCTGGAGCCAGTGGGGCAGTAGAAGCCGCGAGTGCACGCTATTGGCAGCTCGCTCGAGCTCGAACAGTAGAATCCCTGTGGACACATAATTGGCTGCGTGCTGTTGTATGGACAGTAGCTACCACCTGGACACGGCGTGGGCAGACCCGCACCAGTTGGGCAGAACGTTGTGCTCTCGCAAACAACTGGTTCGACTGTCGCAAGCGTGCAGAACGAGCCGCCAATACACTCTGCACAGTCGTCGACGTCGCGACCACCAATCGTTCTCCGGAACGATCCAACTGGGCACGGTTGTGGAGACGTTGCTGCGAGTAGACAGTAGTGGCCAGACGGACACGCATAATCGCTTGCGTCGATTACACCGGTGCGGTCGCACAACCGCCCTGCAGCGCACGGGAGGCAGTCTTCCTCTCTCGCCTGTCCTTCCAATGGATTGTACGTCCCAATCGGACAAAGTTCGGCGCGCTCGTCAAGCATGCAATAGCTGCCACGCGGACACGTGATCGTCCTCGCTCCGTCTTCGCAGCTCATGCCAGCGGGGCAAGCACCACAGTCGTCTACGCTCGTACCATGCGTCTCCAAGCGAGCCGTGAAGTCTGGACATGGAATCGGATCCAAGACACCTTTTGGGCAGTAGTGGCCGATCGGACATGGACCACCAAAGTCGACATTGACGAGTGAGCTCGACGCGTTCACTGCAGTCGTCGCTGGGTTTGGTGCGTCGTTGTACATCTTGCAGTAGTACCCGGCAGCGCACAACGCGGTCTCGACGCCACCAGTGCAGTACTTGCCAGTGCTGCAGGCTGCGCACTGTTCGGCAGTCTCCAAGTCGGTGCGATGCCCAAACGTGCCGCTCGGACACAATATTGGCTCTGCGATACCCTCTGGACAGTAGTATCGCAGTGGACATGGCGCAGGTGCCGATGAGTTCGTGTCACAGTATCGACCTGCTGGACAGGTCGTGCACGACAGCTGCTGCTCCAGATTGTTGTACGTCCCTTTCGGGCATCGGATCTGGATGCTCGAGCCCGTGGGACAGTAGAACCCAGCATCACACGCTCGACCAGTCACGTTGTCCATTGGCGTTGCGAGCCACGCGCCGCCCAAGCACACAAAGCCGCCTGCACAACGTCCACCCGTCACATCTCCGTCAAGTGGTTGCGACGTGTTCGTCCCGCCAGTGCAAAAGTGTCCCGGTGCACACGCATCGGTCGGCCGGTCTGTTGGCGGTGCACCGGAGCAAAACTGTCCAGCCGGACATGCAATGCACTCCGATGCTGTCGCCAGCCCTGTTTGGTTACTAAACGTGCCTGGTGGACATGGGTAGAGTGTCGATGACGGTGATTGGAGCGGACAATAGTACCCTGCGAGACACTCGCGTGGCCGAGTCGCTCCGCGGTCGCAATAGTACCGTTCCGGACATCGTGTGCATTGCGCTTGTCCGTCGTTGTCGCTATATGATCCAGCGGGACACACTTGCGGCTGCACCGATCCTTCTGGACACTCAAAGCCCTTTGGACACAACTGCGTCGCTTCGCGCTCACCGCCCGTGCAGACGTACCCAGGCGGACATCGCTCGAACGGTTCGATGAGACCCGAGACGCTACAAACAAATCCTGGTGGACATGGGAGGCAATCACTGATGTTCGTGCTCTGTGTATTGCTCGAGAATGAGCCGGGTGGACACGGAATTGGGTTGCTCGTCCCTCGTGGGCAGTAGTGACCAGCAGAGCACACGTCCCCGATCGACCCCAACGCGTTCGTTTGGCCCGTCGGGTTTGCTGTGAACGACCCCTGGATGCAGTAGAAGCCTTCGTCACACGGCAGCGCCTTGTCCGTGTTCGTGGACGCGCAGTACGCTCCAGCGTCGCACACGATCGGAACGGCGGAGCCTTCGGGACAGTTCGAGCCTGGAAGGCACGGACCGCCAGTCACCCCGCCCTGTGACGGGGTGCTTGACGCTGCGCCACCAGAGCAATAGAACCCGCTCTTGCACATGCCCGTCGGCTGCGTTGCCGCGTAGCCGTCAACAAACATGCCGCCTGGCGCTGGGATGCACTGTGTCATGTCCTGCATCCCAGTGGCGTTGCCAAACGTCCCCGGCGGACACGGGTACTCGTCACGGCGCTTCGTGCCAAGTGGACAGTAGTAGCCCTGAGGACATCGATGCGTCGCGTACGCTACGGTCTCCAGCGGACAAAAGTGACCCGCAACGCACACTTTGCACACTGCAGCACCAACTTCATCTGCAAACGTTCCTTCAGGACACGGACGCGGCGACGCAGATCCGCTTGCGCAGTACGAGCCGACAGGACACACGTCGCCACCAAGCAATATGCTGCTGCTGCCGACGCCTACGCGCATCGAGACGCCAGTCGTTGGGTTCGAGACCGTGTTGTTTCGCTTGCAGTAGAATCCAGATATACACGGTCCAGTTGGCTGCGCTAGCCCCAGTGTGGCGCAGAAGCTGCCGTCGTCGCAAAACGTGCATTCATTAACGTCAGTGAGTCCAGTTGCGCTCGAGTACGTGCCGACAGGACATGGCACTGGGACGCTCGTTTGCGCTGGACAGTACATGCCAGCAGGACACGACTGGATGAGTGTCGTTGCGTTCTTCCCATATCGGTTCTCAGACGCTGGCGGACAAAAGAAACCTGGCGCACAGGCTCCTGCTGGCGCAACGAGCCCTGGACTGTCGCAGTAGAACCCTGGTGTGCACACCAGACACTCGGTCGCATTCTGTGCGTTGCGTCGATTGCCAAACGTCCCGACAGGACATGGCACTGGCGTTGCACCAGTGCCTGGTGGACAGTAGTACCCGATCGGACAGTCAAACACCCGATCGGTTGTGATGCCGTCGCAGTAGAACCCAGCGAGGCACAACGTGCACGTCAGTTGGCCCGGTGCACGTGCAAACGTCCCAGCTGCGCATGGCGCTGGATGAACGGCGCCATCTTCACAAAATGTGCCGGCAGGACAGATGTCTCCCGTGACGCCATCGGTCGGCGACGCTGTCGACGCGCGCGAGATGCAATAGTAACCGCCGTTGCACTTGCTGCTTGGAGCGGTCAGTGCGGTGCCATCGCAGTAACGCCCGCCTGGACACGGTGCACACGATGTTGGGTTCGTGCCGCCCACGGAGGCTCGGAACGTGCCACTCGGACACTGAGTACTAGCGCCAGATCCTTCGGGGCAGTAGTGTCCTGCTGGGCAGACGAACCCAAACACTTGGTCGAGAGGGTTTGCCACGAGCGAGCGCTGCGTGCACACGAACCCTGCAAAGCAGCTGCCACTCGGTGCCGACAGTCCGAACGAGTCGCAGTACGCGCCAGCGGGACACGCTTCACACTGCGTCTCGGCCACGAGTCCTTGCATGCTCGAGAACGTGCCGAGTGGACACTTGAGCGGCAACGATGTACGTAGTGGGCAGTAGTTCCCAGTCGGGCACACGAGCGGCTGGATCGTCGCTGGCGCGCCGCAGTAAAAGCCCGCGGGACAGTCGATGCACTGCTGCTGCATCGCGTGCAAGTTAAACTGCCCTAGCGAACATGGCGTCGCAGACGGTGCGCCAGCGTGCGAAAAGTACCCAGGCGGCGTCGGCACTTGCGTTGGGATGTTCGACTTGCCGGTGCAGTAGTAGCCCGCAAAGCAGTTGCCCGTTGGAAGCAGTAGCCCAGGCGTCTCGCAATACTGACCAGGTGGACACGGCACGCACTGACTCTCGGTCTCCAAGCCAGTCGCGTTGTTGAACGTGCCAGATGGACAAAGCGTCGGGAGCGCCGACCCGAGCGGACAGAACGTGCCTTGCGGACACTGCGCACCAGTGTGGCGATTGCTGACGCCAAAGATCGTCGACTCAAAGTCCATTGGCGCGGACGTGTACGCGCCAAGCGTGCAATAGTGTCCCGGGTCGCACAGTCCGCGCGGCGTCGTGAGCCCCGTCGAGTCGCAGTACATGCCTGGCGAGCACAGCATGCAGTCTTCGACTTGACGCAGTCCGGACGCGTTGGCAAACGTCCCGATCGGGCACGGCTCAGGCGATGCGACGCCTGTGCGGCAGTAGGATCCAGGTGGACACGTAATCGGATACGCCGACCCGCGTGGGCAGTACGCTCCAGCAACACAGAGTGCGCAGTCGTCTTCCGACTCTCCGCGCGTGCGGTTCAGGTAGTATCGAGCTGGACATGGCACCTGTGTGCGCGAGCTCGACCGCAGCGGGCAGTAAAATCCCGGAGTGCACTCGCCAGCCGGCTCGAGCGCACCTTCAAGACTAAAGTACCCCGCAGGCGTCGGGACGCAATCATCGAGTGCATCGAGGCCAGTAAAATTACTGTACGTGCCCGCAGGACAGATCATCGGCTGCGGCGCTGCCGTTGGGCAATAGTACCCGCGTGGACACGCGTCGGTCTCGAGCGCCGGTTCGCTGTCTGCGCCAAGTGGACAGTACGTGCCGTTGTAGCACTTGCCATAGAGTGCGCCAGGCGTCGCCCAGCTCCCAATGTCCGATCGCATGTTTGCGTCGGTTGTCGTCGCGCTGCTGCAAAAGAACCCCGGCTCGCAAAGTGAACACGCTTTGCTGCCAGCGCTCGAGAACTTTCCCTTACCGCACGGAGCTGGCGTCACCGTTGCCTCGATGCAGTAGTACCCTGCTGGACACGTCGTGCACGACGGCCACGACACGCCAGGACCGACGCGCTCAGTGTTGTTCCGTGACGAGTAGCTGCCTGGCTTGCACGCAATCGGCTCGGCCGAGCCAGCGGGACAGTAGAACCCTGGCGGGCAGTCGTCGCACTGACTCGGCTCAAACAGCCACGTATTCGAGGTGAACGTGCCGATCGGGCATGGAAACTGCGTTGCAGACGCTGTACCAAGCGGACAATAGTGTCCTGAACTGCAGCTGCCGTCGATGAACGATTTCCCACCGGCGCAATACTTGCCCGTCGGGCAAACGTCGCACTCGGCTGCCGTCGCGAGTGCCGTGCTCGAGCTCCACGTGCCAGGCAGACATGGAAACTGCTTGGCGTACGCTGTGCCATTCGGACAGAAGAAGCCTGCGCCGCAATCGAGCATCGTTTGTGCCTCACCACCTGTCCCTTGCGGACACGCGTGTCGAAGGGGGCAGATCGTGCAATCCTCGGCGCGAATGAGGGTGACGCTCTCCGTGAACGTCCCAGCTGGGCACGGCTTGGCAGTCGCAACGGCCGTGCCGCTCGGGCAATAGTGACCCTTCGCACAGCGGTTCGTAAACGTGCTCTGTCCGACCTGGGGACACGCCCAGCCAGGTGGGCAATCGACACACTCGTGCCGTCCAGCGGATCCCACATCCGGGTTGTACGTCCCAGCGGGGCACTTCGTCGGCGTGCTGCTCGCTTCGGGACAGTAGCTCCCGATCTCGCACTGCTTGCACTGCGACGCGAGCAACAGACCAGTCTGCGGGCCGCTGAATGTACCAGCTGGACATGGGTACTGATTCGCGCTTTTGGTGCCGGTGAGGCAAAAGTACCCGAGCGGACACGGCTGTGAATCGTCGCATCCCTGCTCGCAGTACGAGCCAGCTGGGCAGACTTGGCACGCGTCCAAGCTCGTCTGCTTCGACAGTGCGCTGAACGTTCCGCTTGGACACGGGTACTGACTCGCGCGCTTCGTGGCTTCGGGGCACACGTAGCCTGGCGGACACACTTGCTTGGTCACGGGCGTGCTGCCCATTTCACAAAAGTAGCCTTCTGGACACGGTGCGCACGCGTGGTCGACACTCTATGTCATACAAATCACACATGCGCGCACTGTGAACAAACGCATGGCCAAGCGCACGCGCACACCGCTTTCTATACATAGCGCACGTTGTTGCAGCACGTACTTCGCCACCCGTGACGTTGCCAACCGTTCCAGCTGGGCACAGAAAGAACGTCGTTGTCGGGTTGCAGTAGCCGCCCATGGGACACTCGTCCTGCGGTGGGGTCGGGTTCGATGATGCCAAGCCGCACTTGTAGCCTGGTCGACATGCGCGGCAGTTGGCGACACCGCCTTCGCTGTAGTAGCCAACTGGGCACGGCTGCGGCAGCTGATCCGAGCGCGGACACTCGTACCCTGGGTCGCACGCAGTGCAGCTCGACGAGCCGTTCAGACTGTATGACCCGACGGAGCAGTTCTTTGGCATCTCGCCGATCGTGTCGCAAAAGTACCCGCGCGGACATCGCACGCATGCTGCTGAACCCGCTGCCGAGTACCAGCCTGGCGAGCACGGCTGGACTGTCGAGCTGTTCGTGAGTAGACACTGGTAGCCGGCTGGGCACGGCGTGCACGTTGCCTCTCCGCCAGTCGAGTAGCTTCCTGCTGGACACTGGACACGCTGGCTCGACGTGCGGTCGGGACACGCGTAGCCTGGAGGGCACAAAGTGCAGCTACTCGCACCGCTCGAGCTGTACGAGCCTGCCACACACGGCACAGGCGCGTCGAGGCCTGCGCGTGCACACGCGTGGCCAGCAGGACACGTAGTGCACGCTGTCGCAGCCCCAGGCGCGAACGATCCGACAGGGCACATGGCGTTCATGCTGCCGTCCAGTTGCGGACACTTGTACCCGCTCGGACAGCTCGGACACTGTGGTTCGCGGCCGGTAGAGAACGTGCCAGCAGTGCATTGAACTGGCGCGCCGGTCGTTGTTGGGCACTGGTAGCCTGGCGGGCACGGTCTGCATGCGATGTCGCCGTCGAGACTATACGTACCGACCTCACAGAGCGTCGTGGACCCTCGCAGCGGCGAGCACTCGTAGCCTTTCGGGCACGGGATGCACGACAGATGGTTCGCGCTGTTCACTTGGCCCAGTGCGCACGGCACAGGAGAGACGCTTGCAGATGCGCACGTGTACCCATACGGACACGCAGAGCATTGCGTCACGCCTTCGAGGCTGCATCCAGGCAGGATGAGCATCAGAGCTGTTAGCATGCTGTGCGATCCCAAGCCACAGGTGAGCGAGGTACGTACCTGTACATGCCTTGAGCGCACGAACGCGGTGCTGCCGATGGTGATGGACAGTAGTAGCCTGCAGGGCACGACGCGCACGGCGTCGCAGGATCTGTCGAGTACTCTCCGTCGGGACACGTCGTTGATGTCTCGTCCGATCGTAAACAGTTGCTGCCGGCAGCGCAGCGCGTGCACATCGTCGCACTCCCAAGCGAGAACGACCCCGTTGCACAAGGATGTGGAAGTTCGCTCGGGTTAGAGCAGAACATTCCAGGTGGACACGTTTGACACGTGTAGTCGCCCTACGTAGTGGACGACGGTAGAGTATTCGCAATCGCAAATGAGCACGAGGCGCTCGCGAGACATGGTTTGCGCCACACAAATGCACACTGCATAGCATTATGCACGCACCTCGCTGCTGAACGTCCCGGGTGCGCACTGTACCGGCGAGCGCGACGGATCCGCGCAGTTGTAGCCAGCTGGACAGGATCGGCAGCTCGTGGCGCTCGTGGTGCTCGCGTACGTCCCCAGCACGCATGGCACAGGATCCACTGATGCATCGGCGCAAAATGAGCCAGCAGGACACGGCGTGCAGCTCGTCGAGGCTGCTGCGCTCGTAGTACCAAGCGAGCAAGCGCGCGGCGGCTCGTCGGGATGCGGACAGGCAAATCCGCGCGGGCACGGTGAGCACAACGAGTCGCCTGCGAGCGCATACGATCCGTCCGAGCACTGAGTCGGTGCTTGCGGCGGCGTCGAGCAGTCGTAGCCTGCAGGGCAAGGGCCGCACGCTGTTGCGCCACTGTCGACAGACACTGTCCCGGGTGCACACAGCTGCGGTGCGGTCGATTGCAGCGGACAGTAGTAGCTCTCGGGACACGCAAAGCAGCGTTCTTGGCGCGTCAGGCCATTGTACGACCCCGCTGCGCAGTCATGGCACTGTGCGTCACCTTCTGCGGACCACGTGCCTGCTGGGCACGGCTCGGGCGGACTGTCGACTGCAGCACAGGACGCACCGCTGGGACACGTCAAGCACGTGGCCATGCCAACACGGTCGTTGTACGATCCGACTGCGCACGCGTGACAGGCGAGTGTGCTCGTTGCGGCCGCTTCGCTTGAGTACGTCCCAGTGGGACACGCAACAGGACTCGTACATTCGCCCAAGCAAAAGAACCCGAGGGGACACGTCACACACAGTGCGTCGCCGCTCGTTGCGTTGGTGAACGCAAACCAACCGGGTCGACACGGCTCCATGCACTGGTCGAGCTCGAGCGGTTCGTAGTACACGACAACGTCGCGCTGCGGCAGGACGACACCGTCGCGCGACGCACCAAAGTTCGCGTCCGTCGACGTGACATCGTGGCGCACTCGCGTCGTCCGACTCTGATACGCCGTCGACGCGTCCGTTGGCGATGCTGGTGATGGCGCACTGCCGCCGATGAGAGTGACTTGCTGCGGCGCATTCCACGCGCTCGGTGCAAACTCAAGGAAGCGCGGGATCGTCGCGACGAACGGATCGTCCGGGACGAGATCGATCCGAACAGCAGCGCGCGGCTCGGACGTCAATACGATGTCGTACGTGTCGTTACGGAGCCCTTCGATCACTGCTGCGTAGCGCGACGACACGTGCACAAATGGAATGTCGTCGTCGTCGAGCACGAGCGCCACAGAGTCGACTGCTGCAAACGTCTGTTCGGTCGTGTGCGCTTCGTCGATCGCGTGCGTCACGACTGCAGCGTATGTAGCAGCCGTCGGAGCGTTGCGCGCGACGTTGTCGTCCACTAGCGTCACTGTAATCGTCGCAGGAGTGGACCAGTTCGAGCTCGTGAACGCTACGCGCGTCGGTAACACTGCAACAGCAGCGTCTGATCCAGTTGCAAGCGCTACAAGCACCGTTAGTTGCGCACCAACGGGCGGGGCACTCAGTTGCAGCGCGTACTTGCCGCTACTGGAAGCGCTTTCGTGCACCACGAGCTGCTGTGTGCTCACTACAACGATCGCTTTCTGCAACATGACGTCCGTGATGTCCACGTACGCTTGGTCGATCAACTGGTGCTGCGCGCCCAGCGTGTCGATACGAATGTGTGTCCCAATCGGTCCTTCTAGTAGCGGGTGCGCGATGCCACCAACACGGACGCTGATCGCTTGTGCTGCCACTGCCGCGAGTCCGGATCCAGTGGGCGACTGGGTGATCCACACTTGGTTCTGCACTGTATGTAGCGATATGACGCCACTCAAACCAGTCGTGCTCTCGAGCACAACAGACGATGGCAGCGAGCCGTACATTGCAGGCAGTGACACGGCGATTGCGCCACCGTCCGGTAGCGCATGTGCTGGAACTCCATCAATCAACAGCGACGCTGTGCGTCCACTAATTGTCGACGAGAAGACTGCGTGCGCGTGCCAGATCCGACCTGGCACGATGAGCAAATCGGGCAAGTCGACGGCAAAAATCGACGTTTGCGCTGTGTCCCAAACGGCGAGCGTGCCGACGCGGATGAGGCCAGCGTAGGCCGGCGTCTGCAGACCCGTGAGCACAAACACAAGCGTCGCGTGCGCGAGCACGTCCGATCCATCCCTGTTGCGCGTGAGTGTGATCGTGTCGCTTGCGATCGAGATGTCCACCGTGCCGTCCATGCTCGCTGCGAGCGGCATGAGATCGACGCTCGCGCTGGACGGAACGCTGAAGCGGTCATTCAACTCGAACCGCAAGACCGCATCGTTCGGCACGACTGCTGTATCGATGTCGATCTCGAAGCGCAAGTCTGTCGTCGCTTGCACTGTCGCGTTTGTCCATGTGAATTGCGCGATGCTTGCAGCGTCCGCGTGACGCCACCCAACACCAGCGCTGATGAGTGCAGTCCATGCGAGTGTGGCCACTGTGAGGCGGCACCATCGCGCACATCGAGTGAACCTGTTCGTGCGCATACTCACGTCGCTGTGTGGTAACGTGTTTGCGACGACTGGTCTTTGTCTTTGTTCTTTTGTGGTACGCTCGTTCTGATTCACCAGAGTCGACTCAAACTATATTTGAATCAAGTCGTTTGAAATCTCGATGGTGAAGCAGCCTCCTGATTCACCATTGCGATCGATGTATCTCGCGTGCACTATACTTTGAGCGGACTTTGGTGAATCAGGTCAACGATGCCAAATATTCTGTTTTTAACTCGCTCGCCTGCGTTTATCAACTAGCTCTCTCTTTGGCAATACTCTGCTGCTGCTGCGGCGTCAAAGTTGCGTCCTGCATCGAGTTGGCAAAGATCCAGTCACGCATGTTGCGCTCGCGGTACTCTGGAAAGTCGTCGAGGATCTCGCGGTACGTCTCGACCGTGAGGATGAGCATGCTGCACGACGACAACGCGATGCACGTCGCACTGCGCGGGACGTCGAGGATCAGCGATTTTTCGCCAAAAAAGTCAAATCGGCCTTTGACGAGCTCGATGATCTCGTCTTTCGAGCCGCGCAGTGCACTTGCTGCAGTGCCAACTCTACCACCACTAGCAGCCAGTTGCAAGGTCGTTTTGCGCTGCTTCTTCGTGATGCGCACAAGTACGTTGCCGTTCTCAATGACGTACAGGCTCCGACCCGTGTCGCCTTCGGCAATGATCACGTCGTGACGCACGTACAGCTCTTGCTGGAACGCCGTGACGACCGCGCGCACGAACGCCTCTTCGCACGTCGCAAACAGCTTCATCTGGACCACGAACTCGCGCTTGACGTACAGAATGATGTCCTGTCGCACGGACGTCGTGAGGCCGCGCAAGAGCTCGTCTTCGTCCATGCCTTTGCTCTCTTGCCAGTGGACAGCAAAGTAGACCTGGAGCTGCTGCCAAATGCGTGCGTGGAAGCCGTGGAAAATCATGTAGTTTGCAACGCGCGCGACGCGCTCTTCGTAGTCCGCGCGCTGGCCGAGCTCCATCTCGTAGAGGTGGAAGAAGCCGCCGGAGAGCATGCCAAACAGCACAGTCGAGACGACGATCACGACTGCGCCAAGGAGCGTCTCGATCGCGTTCTGCGGCGCAATGTCGCCGTACGACACGGTCGTGATTGCGCCGATGCTAAAGTGGTACGACCGCGCAAACTTCGCGGCGACGGGGACGTCCCCGATGCTCTCAATGCCAGTGCAGCCGACGTACGCGAGCATCCCCGGCGTCGTGAGCCACGACAAGCGGCCGTCTTCCATGTACGTGTTGTACGAGAACGAGTAGAAGAAGCACGCGACCCAGTGCGCGCCGAGCGTAAAGTCGAGCACAAAGCGCGTACAGTAGACGACGCTCGGCCGGATGAACGTCCACTTCCAGTCGTACACGAGCGTGTGCTGGAAGCGCTCGCTGAGTGCATGGAGCCGCGCGATGCGCAGCATCTTGTTGGTCCGAAACACTGCGACGCGGTACCACGTGACGTCCCATGGCGTCCCCTGGGACGCACGGAACGCCGAGTACAGTGGCGTGAGCACTTCGAACGGCAAAATACAAATGAGGTCCGACACGTACGACCCGTCGCGCCAGTAGTGCTCGCAGATCAACTTCTTGTCGGTCACGACCTCGCCGCGGTAGATGTACGTGAAGAAGCTCCGCTGGAGCACAAAGTCCGCGATGCAGAGCACGTCCATGAGGTACTCGAACACGAACCAACTGACGATCGTCTCGGCGCTCCCGGTGATCGTGAGGAACTCAAAGTCAAAGCTAATGCGGAACGGCACAATGAGCACGTAGTACCAGCAAATGACGAGCATCACGGCGTTCCAGCGATGACGAAACGACGAGTTCTCCATGCAGAACGCAGGTGGTAGTAGTGGTTCGACCCAGATGTCGTACGGGTTCTTGTCACTCTCGCTGCTGTCGCTACCAGAAGCGTTGCTCTGGAACACGCTCTGGTGTTTGCGTGCCTTGGAGCGCGCGCGCAGCGTATCGAGGTGCTTGGCGTACGTGTGGCCGTCTTCCTGGTCGCCTGCGCTGTTGCTGTCAGTATTTTCTACTGCGCTTGCGCCGGTGCTTTCGCCTGGAAAGTGCTGCCGGTGTCGCATCTCGATTGCTGAAGCTGGAATTGTGAGTCCAGTCGCACTCGTCGTACCAGCGTCGAGGAGCGTGTGTGGTTGTGGTCCTGCTGCACTGAACGAGGCGTCTGGCAGCGGCAGAGAGGATGGTTCGGCAGCGGTCTCCACAAGCGTCGCAAGTGCGCTTGGATGCGCACTCGCACCAATCAGACTCGCATCGTGGCCCATGACTTGGATCGAGTGGTGGCGCTTTGCTCCTGTGGTTGTAACTGGGTCAGTTGCATGGAGCACGTTCAGTCCTCCACCGACAGTCAAGTGCTTGATCATCGCTACGGCTTGTGGTCGAACTGCTGACATGACAGCCTCGCTCGCAATTCTCGACGGCAGGTCGGTAGGCTCAGCCATCGCGACGGTGCTACCGACAGCGTCGTAGACGCTCTCGTGTGGCAACGCGTCTGTGTCACCAACGCTGGTTGGATTCGAGCCTATTGACTGCACTTGGTTCGTATCGCCGTCGACCTCGACTTGCTGCTGTTGCTGCTGCTTGAGCGGGAGCGCACAACCATCAAGGCTGAGCTCGTGGCGTATCCACGCATCGTTGGTGTTGAGCGCCGCGACCGACCGCAGCGACGACGACAGTGTTGACTCGCGCACGCGTTGCGGCAGTCCGAGGTGCGCACTCAGCTTGCTGCGAGTGCTACTCTTCGTCGGTATGTGTACAGCGCTGCGCGTCGACCGGAGGATCGTAGCCGCGCGGATCAGGCTTATCTCTCTGCTCGCAGCAACAAGGGCGTGGTTGACAGTGCCAACGTGCCTACTGCTTCGGTTACTCGTGTTGCTGTCGTCGTTCGTACTACTGCGAACCATCGGCCTGCTATCGACTGCAGCAGACGGTACGTTCGTGCCACCGCCGCGACGCGTGCGCTGCGCACCGGCCGTTGCGTGCGCAAAGTTCCGATAGACGTTGACAACCGCGCGCGCCATCGATCGGTACTTTTGTTTGACCGCTGACGCGAGCTTGCTTTCGATCGCAGTGCGCGTGCGCTCGGACCAGAGCGTGATCCAGTCACGGCGGTGGATGTACAGCACTTGGCAGCTCCGACTTGCGCGCACCGACACGAGCTGCTTCGTACCAGAAAGAAAGAATGCGAGGTCGCCAAACAGCACGCCTTCGTGTACTGCGCTAAAGATCATCAATGAATGCGCCGAGTAGCGCTCCGCAGCGCCACTCTTCATGATGAACAGCTTCGTGCCGACGCGACCTTCTTCGACGATCACGTCTTCTGGCAGGTACAGTTCAAGCCGCAATGCATTAGCAAGCGCTTGGAGCTGCGACTCGTCGAGAGCATCCCTGAACTCGGGGATGCGACGGACGTAGTCGCCGTAGAGCTCGTCAAAGAGCAGCACGTGGAACGTCTTTGGGAGATCCACAAACGCTTCGGCCATCGTCAAGTCAATGAGACACTTGGACTTGAATTCGAGCCCTTCGATCGACCGCTCGCGCAAGAACGACGGCAAGTGTTTCTTCTTTGCGTACTGCTCGAACGCCTCAACGCGCTCGTTGTGCTCGTGTTGGTCCTGTAAGAGAACGATGCAGGAGTCGAACGTCAAGCCATCCATGTAATATCGTTAGTGGTACTATCAGTAGTAGTGAGAGCCAGTACTGTGTGGGGTACATCAACAAACATGGAAATCGCAACCAACCTGGTCCATCACGGCCATGAGCGACGTGATCTTGCCCATGATCTGTCCAATGCAGACCCAGCCAATGACGCACGCGCAGCCCGAGTAAAACGTCTCGACAGAGTTTCGCGCAATGATGTCCCCAAAGCACACGACTGTAAACTGCAGCAGCAGCAGTAGCAGCAACGTTAAGTTGTTATTAGAGACGATGCGTCAGCACGTAGCAATACATACTACAAGTATCCTCCGTTTCACCCACGACGCAAATATAGGTAGTTTCAAAGACAGCGAACGCACCGTTCCGAGGCACCAGTAGAGTGCCCGGATGTAGTGCACTGCAATGTCATTTGGGTAGGCGCTGAGCACCGTGTCGGCTGTGATCCAGCTCGCCGGTGCGAATTTGTACTCGACCATGACGCGGCCGATCGTGTAGTAGACGCTGCCGATCTGATGCGCTGCGGAGAGGAACATCACCAGGAACTTGATGAGCTCAAAGACGCTGACGAGCGCCATGTTGGAGCTTCGGAGGATGCGCTTTCTCATGTGATCCTCAAACTCGCCGATAAACTCAAGGAGCTGTGGTGTCCGCAGCAGTCGTGGCAAGCGGCATAGCGTCATGGCAAACGTGTTGGTACCGTAGTAGTACAGCGGCAGCATGCTCCAGCAGTCGAGGGTAAACCACGTCTTGCGGTACCGCGCACGGATCGCTCCGAGGTCGACGATCTTGTCACCGTACAGCGTGAACCCCAATCGGTTCCACTTGAGGTAGATGTCTGCAACGAGCAGTGCGTCGATCCCGTAGTCCGCGAGCGTAAGTGCGAGCATCGTTTGCTCCGGTGGGCGTGAGAAGAACGCCATGCGAAATGGAATCTGGTAAAAGTTGTAGAGCAAAATCGCGCCTTGGATGGCGCGCCAGACTTTGTAGAACAGCGTCTCGGGGCCGCTGATCTGGTTCGCGTGCACCTTGTTCTCGTTGTAAAGCGACGCGCTCAAGCCAAGGAAGCCCTTGAGTTTATCTTGCGTCGCAAAGTTGGCGTTCATGCGGCGAAAGAGGTCGGTGTAGTGCTGCCGC
The DNA here is from genome assembly GCA_023337595.1 of Globisporangium camurandrum. Taxonomy (NCBI): domain Eukaryota; phylum Oomycota; class Peronosporomycetes; order Pythiales; family Pythiaceae; genus Globisporangium; species Globisporangium camurandrum. The sequence goes on from JAADXH010000551.1 coordinate 19,333, forward strand.
TGAGCTAAAATGCGCGCGACGACGTCGTTCGCTTCGTCCGGGTACCGCGCAAAGAGCGCAAGCACGTCGTCCCGCGCGAGCACAGCGACTTGGGTGCTCGTGACTGTACGAACACTCACGCGCGACTCCACGAGCGTGTCTGGTAGCATACTATCTTCGCCAAAGCACTGGCCGCGCCGCATGACGGCGATCGGCACGAGCTTCGTGTTGCCGTGGATGTCCCAGACGCCTCGTCGCGCGCGTTGCTGTGCAGCGTGTGCAGCGGCAGCACTCGCGTGGTCACTGCCACTGGCAGCGAACGACGAGCGTCGAAACATGCGCTTGATGATGCTCTTGCTCGGATGACGGTGCTGTGACTTGGACGACGCCGTGTGGTCTGTGCCTACGTGATCCGACAGCGCGATGAGGTCGGACTGGTACCGACGCTGCCGCGTCTCGACGCGTGGGATGAGCACTTCGACGTCCCCGGACTGGATGAGGTACATCTCGTTTGCAAGGTGACCGCAATTGAGCAGCACGACCTTGGGGACGAATATCTCGGACCGCACAAGGAGCGCAATGTCGCGCAAGAAGCTGCTCTGGTCGCGCATGCCAGCAAAGAGGTAGCACCGACACATGTCGGGCAAATACAGCGAGCACGCCAGCTCGAAGCGCTGCGACCGCGGGAGGTGCTCCAGCAACTCGGTCTCTTGCACGACGCTGCCGTTGAGTGCCCAGTTCGTCTCCAAGTGCCGTCGGATGATGCGCCGCGTTCCACTCGAGACACCAGCTTGGACGAGCGCGCGGTTTACGATCGCACCGCGCTGTGTGCGCATCGTGTTAAGCACAGTAACCTGTGCGACGACGCTCGAGACGGCGCAGGCCGTAAAGTAACAGATCAGCGCGCCGAGGAAGATCCACCAAAAGCCAATGAAGCACTCGCTGTCCGAGAACGACAGGACGTCGCCGTAGCCGACCGTCGAGAGCAGCACGACGCTCCAATGGAGCGACCGGATGTACCGCGCGTGGATGTCAAACGTACTGAGATCGTACTGGTACCACGTGCAGTTACCAAATACCGACGCGTCTTCGAGGCACCGATCAGCTGACACTGTGCCAGCGCCACCAAAGCCAGGCGGGATGCCAAGGTC